>MU223413.1:2768474-2833803 GCA_018584345.1 Thuja plicata | reverse complement strand
GAGGAAGAAGCTTTCCCTACCGACATTCAACAAATTCTGGACAAAAAGAACAAGGTTTTCCAAGAAATTCCAGCAGGGTTACCACCTGATAGAGGCTTTCAGCATGTGATAGAGCTCGAGGAAGGGGTCAAACCCGTTATCACCACCCCATACCGACACCCACGAATGTATAAAGAAGAGATTGAGAAATCCATCAGGGAGCTGCTGGAAATGGGGCTCATAAGGCCAAGTTCAAGCCCCTTTGCATCATCAGTTTTGTTGGTCAAAAAGAAGGATGGGACATTCCAAATGTGCATTGATTATAGAGCCCTCAATAAGAAGACGACAAAAAACCGTTACCCAATTCCCAGGATCGATGAGTTGATAGATGAATTGCATGGGGCAGTCTATTTCTCCAAGATTGATCTACGTTCTGGGTACCATCAAATCAGAGTTAGAAATGAAGATGTGCAGAAGACTGCATTTCGATGTCACTATGGGCATTACGAATTCTTAGTAATGCCATTTGGGTTGACCAACGCTCCCGCCACATTTCATTCTTGCATGAATTAGGTATTCAATCTACAATTGAGGAAGTTTGTGTTTGTTTTCTTTGATGATATTCTAATGTATAGCAAGACTTGAGAGGAGCATTTGAGACATATAGAAGAAGTACTAGATATTCTCGAGAAGAATTCTTTCTATGCCAAGATGTCAAAATGCGCATTCAGGATGACAGAAATCCTATACTTGGGCCACAAGATTAGCGCACAAGGGGTTAGCGTAGATGAAGAAAAGATCAAAGCAATTCAAGAATGGGCTGCACCCAAAAATCTAACACAGCTGAGAGGATTTGTGGGCCTATGTAGCTACTACAGAAGGTTTGTAAAGGGTTTCTCTCAATTAGTAACGCCATTAACCCATCTAATGAAGAAGGGAGCATTTGCTTGGAGTGACGTGGCTCAACAAGCATTTGAAAAACTAAAGAAGGTAATGAGTTCATGCCCCATTTTAGCTATTCCAGACTTTTCATCTCCTTTTATGTTAGAATGCGATGCTTAAGGGGAGGGCATTGTAGTGGTGCTGATGCAAAATAAGCACCCCATTACTTATGAAAGTAGGAAGCTTACCGATCCGGAAAGGGCTCTTTCTATTTATGATAAGGAGATGTTGGCGATCATGCATGCCCTTGTGAAGTTCAGAAAGTACTTGGTATGTGGGAAGTTTGTAGTGAAGACAGATCATAACAGCCTAAAATATTTCCTAAATTAGCGAGATTTGAACGATCGGCAATAGAAATGGGTGAGAAAAATCCAAGCTTACAATTTCGATATTGAATATGTGAAAGGAAAAAATAATATTGTGGCAAACGCTCTTTCTAGAAAACCTCACCTTTGTGCTATGATTGATATATCTGTTGATTGGAGAATAGGAATTATAGCTGAATATGCTAAAGATTCATTTGCTAGTGATGTATGGGAAGGTAAGATTGTTGATGATAGATACAAGGTAGTCGGTGAACTCATCTTCTACAAAGAGCGGATTTACCTGGTACCACAATCCAAATTTAAAAACCAGATAATTAGAGCATGTCATGACACTCCTCTTGCAGGCCATCCTGGATTTTTCAAGACTTACAAGAAGGTGAGAGAGCGTTTTGCATGGAAGGGGCTCAAGAAAGATATTTTGCAGCATGTGAGGGAATATGCAACATGTCAGCAAAATAAAACAGAGCACGTCTTCCCAGCTAGGTTATTACAGCCCATACCCATTCCAAATCAGAAATGGGAAAGTATTTCCATGGACTTCATCACAGGCCTTCCAAAGGTGCAAGGTAAGGACTGCATTTATGTTGTGGTAGATTGAATTACCAAATATGCATATTTTTATGCCATCCCATCAGACTTCAAGGCTCACCAGGTTGCAAACTTATTTATGAGAGAGGTTTTTTGTCTTTACGTGCTGCCAAAGAATATTGTGACTGACAGGGATAGCCGGTTCATCAGCATGTTTTGGTAGGAACTCTTTCGGTTGGCCCACACAGAACTAACTCCTAGCACCAGCTACCACCCCCAAACGGATGGGCAAATAGAGATAGTAAACAAATGGATTGAGGGATACTTGCGAAACTACGTGACAGGGCAACAAATGGCTTGGGTGAAATGGTTACACCTAGGGGAATTTTTCTACAACACCACACATCAGATGTCAATCGGAATGAGTCCGTTCAAAGCACTCTATGATTATGAAGCCATCTCCTTCATGAAGTTAATTCTTTCTGACAGCCATGTCCCAAGGGCTAAAGATTTGATCCAAGAAAATGTGGATATTATGAACTCCTTGAAAGAGAACTTGCAGCGTGCCCAGACTCAACAAAAACTTTATGCAGATCAGCGTAGGACTGAAAGGAGTTTTGAGGTCGATGATATGGTCTACGTAAGGCTACAACCATACCGTCAGTCATCGCTTAAAGGGAATGGAGAAGAAAAATTAAAGCCTAAATTCTACGGGCCATTTTGAGTCACCGACAAAATCGGAGAGGTTGCTTATGAGCTCGAGTTACCCCCAGGAAGAAGAATTCATAAAATTTTCCATGTGTCATGCCTTAAAAAAGTGATTGGATAGTAGATTACTCCATCCAAGGAGCTTCCGCCACTTGATGATGAAGGGAAACTCATCCTTGAACCTGAGACGGTGCTTGATGTGAGGGAGAAGTGGCTGAGGAACAAGATCATTCCAGAGTACTTGGTGAAATGGAAGAACCTTTCGGTTGAAGACGCTACCTGGGAAGGGGTTGAAATTTTTGAACATCCGAGTTTAAGGTTGCTTGAGGACAAGCAACCATCTGAGGGAAGGGACTGTAATATCCCCGATTGAGCTGGGCCGACCCAGCCAGTGTTTTTTTTTAGATTTAAATTTTTTTTTGGGTGGCCGACTTGGTTGGCGCCAAACTCTTTTATTTGATCTTGAACTTTGTTTTGTGGCTGACATTGGGAGGCCTTAGGATGGTATTTATGGTTGCTAGTGTTTTCATTTTGGAAGCAAGAAATAAAAAAAGGAAAAATGTTCTGTTTGGCCTGAGAGTGTAGCTGCTTAACCTCAGTTTTCAGGGTGCATATCCTCTCCTGAGCCAAATTTGTTAATTATCTGCAAATTCTCATTCTAAATAATTTTCTAATAACTCTGGGTGTTTACAATGATCCTTGGTTAGTCGTAACTATAAAAATATCTCCCTTTAATTACACCGCCAAGGTTGATTGTTACAATTCCTGCACTAGCACATCTCAGTCAACAAGAAAAACTTTTGATACTCTTGAGTATCTCAATATAATAAGGATGGTTAAATCCCACTCGTTAAGAGATTTTCTAAATCAATGGTTAAATTGAGATAGTAAATGATTTGTTCAATAATATAACTTTAACTTGGAGATTTTCAGATCTATTGTTAGTCCAATAATACCTCTTTGATCAATATTCTCTTCAATTCATTTTCTCCCCTCTTTGTTCTTTCTTCTTGGTGAATGCTCTGTTCTTTGTTGCTCAGTGTCTCCAGAATTCCTTAGCTTTGTTCTTTAGTCTGTATGATCAGATCTTCATGAAGAATTCAATCTTCATCAGAATTATATTCAACATTCCTCTATTTCATAATTAATTACTTATCTCTTTATATAGACATCATTTAGCCGTTCAATCTCCTTGTTTTCATCGTAGATCACTTCTGTTATGCCCTGCATACCCGTCCCTAATTTTTGTGTGCAAAATGTTGGGTCCCCTCTTTTGGCTTTGGCTCTTGCCTTGTCTTTTGTTTTCTTTGTTTCCTTCTCTGGGCTTTCCCTCCCCAGGGGGTTTTTTTTCTTTCTGCTTTTGTATTTCGTGCCTCTAGGACCCAGTCCCAGAGTTTGTTGTTCTTTCTAGAGCAAAATTCCAGACACCGGGATTCTTTGCGGCAATGTCTTCTCCTCTCCAGAATATATAGTTGCATGGAATCCCTGGGCCCAGAGTCTGGAGGTTTGCCTATTCCAGAGTTCACGGAGAAAAGGGTAACTAGCTTTTACCTCGGGTATAAATGGGAATTACACATCACTTTTATAGTTACTGTGATTAAACACTTGTGCATCCAGAGTGAATCAAAGCGAATTAAGGTGATTTCAAACTGCATTTTCTCCCATGTTTAGAGGTTGTTAACCAGTGATTTGGCAGTGATTATTCACAGTAATCCCTAGGTTTAGCTCATTGCAAGGTGCCTCCCATTCCTACCTTATCTGTTGCATTCATTTCTCAGGTAGGCTCTCGGCCCTAGTCTTGTCATTTCTCTATTTTATAGTTTTGTTCTTGTTTCGCTATGTTTTTCTTGTTTTGTCTAGTTTTTGCCCGTTGTCCTTGCCACATTTTCCATCACCTCCCATTGGTGGGTTGGCACTGGCAGAAGGTTATTTTCCCTTTGCGCAGTTGTAGCATAGGTGGTTTCTGTGCATTCCGCATGGTGTCGCTTGTTTGTACATTATGTAAAATCTATATTTTTAGTGTGTATATATCTCGGCCTTCAACTCTCTACAAATCCTTGCATATATCCACTATATATCCTTCTTATATTGGGTAGAGCTCACCATGCTCTTGTCTGGTTTTCCAAATTTTATGAGCTCTCCCATACGGTGGAATACCACCTGTTTGGAACTTGGCTCTCGGCTGGTTTTGACCATGGCAGTTTCTCTCTCCGCCATCGGGTCAGTCTTTAATGATGCATTTATTTCCCATGTGTACATTTAAGATCTTCCAAGTGGCCTTCATGTCACATGTGTTTGAACACTTGGCACTACCGTCACCATAACTCCCATTTATTGCATGGCCATGTGACACCCACGTAAGCCTGACAACTCACTTTTCGGTCACGTCTCCCAATGGTTAGTTTTCCAGACTCTAGGTCCTACGTCCTCGCCCCGCCCATATCTTACTTCTGTCAAGTATGCTAAAACCCTCAGGCCTAGATTATGGTTGAATTCCTAAGCTGACATTATATTCATATCTTTACAGATTTTGACCTAAACAAACTTTTCAGATGAAGTGCGCAATGCGGTGGTAAGTTCTCCTGAATCTGGAGTAGCATTTTTATCTTATAAGGATTCTAATGGTCACCTTACCTTGCAGGTTTTCAAATATCACACTTTCACTATGTCAGAGGCTTCCACATCCTCACCACCCGGGAGCCCAGAGCTCCCCTCCACGGAAGTCACCAAGGCAGCCGTCAGGTCCAAGATTAAGAGGGCCTTGGAAAAACTTCCCCTCAACATGAAATATCTGAAAGACAATGTTGTTATGGGATCAAAGATTGAATCCTAGGTTTAGTTGGTCACTGACACCAGCGTTGGGATGTGGTCAGAAATGCAGGCCTTGGTTAAAATGATGTTCATTCAACGATAATCCGGGGACCAATTTGCCATCAATGTTAGGGAATCCAGGATTCTAAAGGCCGCTTGCTTCCCATGTTCTATGCAAGCCCTGAAACTTATCCTCACCCTCGTGACACACTACAACTCCTCTGTCTGGGCCGTCATGCTTGCCACTTTGGTCCTGACCCGATACCCTACACCCATGGTTTCCCTAGACACTACAACTTTTCAAGCAGGTCTAGGGATTCCCCAATTTGACAAAGCAGTCGTCGTCACCCGATCTGATTCCTTGGCACAATTTCAGTAGCTGGAGGTTATGGCCTGACAATATCGAAAAAAAAAATGGCTAAAGACCCCAAAGAAAGATTAAAAAAGAACGAAGTTGGAGATCCCCATATTTGAATTCAAGGAAAGCATCCAAATGGGGATCATAACATTATGCAAGATTTTTTTGCAACCCCATGCCCGAGAATTCTCAGGGTGGATGTACTACTTCCTACTTGGCATCTCCACTGGTGAGTAGTATTTTGATTGGACCACCATCATTTCTAACCACGTGGACTCGCAGTTTCTTCAGGTGGCCCAGACCTCAAAGTTTTATATGATGTCTTATGTTCTCTGGGCCTTAGCACAACAATGTCCCATCATAAATGGGCTTCTCTAATTAGGTGAACATGGGGTTGGCCCAGGGAAAAAGGCTCCTTGGGATTATTTCCCACAAATCCAATGGGAGGCTAGTTTTCTCAGCTTGTGCTGGGTTAATGATGCCTTCATTTATTACAATCTTCTCACGCATACCCGAGACACCAGGTACCATCTCTCTAAGGAGGCCATGGATTTGGTCAGAAGTTATGGCCACTATTATATCCAGTTCTAGCAACATACTTACATTCAGGTAACCAGCTTCTCCGGGAAACCCTATTTGTTGCCCAAACATTATGGGAAAAAAAAATCCTTTTAGAATATTACCGATAGATGCTAGAGCTACATGCCTTGTACACTGTAAAGAAGGAGGTAAATGTTCCATTCCCAATCACTAATGGGAATTACACATATAGTCTGGCCATAGCTAAAGAGGCAGACAATGAACTTAAAAGCTTGGGCCTAACAAAATTCTATCTGGCGTGAAAGAACTTTGATCTGCTAGGCAAGATTGCAACGAAACTTCCCCGAGCATCAGAGACCCACAGATTCCACATGGAGGACTTCTGGGAAGATTTCCAAGATGATTTTGAAGTCTGGAGCTGGCACTTCATCCAGATGAAAATGGGTATAATGGAGACGTTGAAGCTTTGAAAATTCCCGGATGACTTTTTGGACATCGGGTCCATAGTGGACCCTCAGTACAAAGAGAAGGGAATAGGCAAGATGGATCTCCCTCCAATAAATTGGAATGCTCAGGAGGGGAAAACCATTGAAGATATCACTTGTGACATGGTCGAGTGTAGCCATGAGTATTTCAAGAGGGCATGCCTGAGGAGTATGCACCAAGTTGGCGTGATAGTGCTGAGATTGACCCCCAAGGCCAGAACCTCTTTGCAGGGAGAGGATAAAGGAAAAAGAATAATGGGGACCCCGTCAAAAACCCCATCTGTGGCCCCCATAAAAGAATAGATGCAATAAACACTGGCAGTCTCCCAGCAGATCAAAGAGAAACTAATCACAAGGTTGGCCACTCCGGTCCTCATGATCGGGCCCGTTCGTCCTCCGTCTTCCCCTTCACTGGCCGCATTAATGGTCCGAGAAATAGGAACTAGAGCGGAAGAGGAGCAAGAAAATCTAATGGATGCAGGGCCCCCTTTGGTAACCATGAGAAAGAAAAAGAAAACTACCTCTCAACCAAGGGTGGAGCCAGAGTTCAGGATTCCAAGCATCCTAGAAGTATAAATTATTTCTTCTGACTCCCCGTAGCTGGAGAATGAACCGGAGCACATCCCAGAGAATCCCCCACCCCATGATGAGTTTGATGATGTGTTTAGAACTGATGAATTTGGAAACTTACAGGGGGACATCAGATAGTCAGCGGAAGAAATTTTTGCACAGGATCAACTCCCAGAGCAAGAACCTGCACAAGAACAAGAAGTCCGGGCAGAAGAGGAAAAGGGGTAGGAATAAGTGGATACCTCTGAAGTCCTAAAAATATAGGTTACAGGGACTGAGGATAGACAGACTCAGGATGAGAAAAAGGCATCAGTTGAGGAAACCAGACCCACTGGAGCAATCGTGACCCCAACTGCCGTACTCCAAATGCCACTCTGAAAGGTAAAATTTGGGGAAGTGATCACAGTGGCCCAAACGTTGAATATTGACCTGACACCTCCCCCACTTCCATAAAAGACACCAATAGAAGAGAACATCCTAATAACAGAGGCTGATGAACAACAACAAGATGAAAGGAACCCCGAGGAGATGTATAATGATCCTAACATCGTCAAGGATATGGACATCGGGGCACAAGATATGGGCACCACCAGAGTAAGTATCTCTAGTGAACCAAAAGATACAGGGAAGGAGCCAGAAGTGGCTCATACTATTGAAGGGGTGCAACAAATTCTCAGGGAGAAATCACAAGAATAGATTCTGGTTGCAAAGAAACCCCTACCACCACAATGGTTAGTGGAGTCTCACAAGAGGAAGGCCCCGGTGACCCCTAAGGCTCATCTCTCCATGGAAGAGATGATGTCACAGATGCAGGACCCTCCCAAGGTGAATAATGCCTAGACAGTTCATACTCTATGGACTGGGCTGGGTGGAGAAACAGTCGCGGTAATTATGACACCTTCCCCAGGCATAGATGAGGCAATAGCTAAGGCCGATGAGTATTCCATTACTGAGGTATCACTGGGGAAGAGGGGGAAACAAGGTGAACTCAACCTATTGAAAGAAGAAACCAAGGAAGTGGAGGCCCATTATGAAAAGGAAGCCCAAAAATTTAGGGCAGAAAAAGAGAAGAATACTAATCTCATGGGGTTGCTGATAGAGCTCGCGCAACCCCTTACTGCTATTCCCTCAGGGGCCTCCACGTCTGACATACTGCTCCCTCAGATTGACGTAGATGCACTAAGGGAAATGAAAAGAAAAGCCTAGGCAGTTGATGAGTGGGTTACAGAACAAGTGGGAAACGTCCAGTGTTTCTTGGCATCCACACTCCCAAATTTGTACACAGCCAACAACACTCTACATCGGGCTGAGACTACTATGTCCATCTGGGAGGGAGTTATAAAAAATTATGAGGCATGGAAGGTCGAGATGGAAGAAGTCATCAGCATCAGAGAGGAAATTATCTCCGAGGCCAAAATTTTAGGAGAGGAGTCTTTTGACTTTCTCGAGACCTAGCACTCCAGACTTGACCTCACATTAGAGGTAATCAAGAAACTGGTAGGGACTATGCATGAAAAAGTCTAGGAAGTTCAATATTATTTCAATTTATACAAGTCATTTGTCTCCAAGGTCTCCAAGGCTGATCCTTTCAGCACAGAAACATGTACTCTAGAGGATTATGTCCTGGGAAAATTTGACGAGCTGATGGAGTCTCAGTATGGATCCCCAGAGGGAATGTATGGAGAAAAAATGGAAAGGCTCACTAGCATGGTGCTCCAGAGTCGTGATGCAACCAAGATGGCCGCAGAGTTCAAGGTAAATGTTCCAAACTTGGATGAACAATTAGAGGCAGCTAAGTACCGGTGGGTCGGCCTTAAAGACACAGACAAAGATGGGATCGCCCGGCTCCTACAAACATTCAATGATACCAAGGAAAAATAAAGCTCTCTAGAGTCCAGAGAATCTCGTAAGGACATGTATTTTTGTATTTATTCATTCTTTCAGAGCGTAAATTCCCGGATCCCATAATTCCAGATCCTACATTTTTGTATTCTTTAAGTGACCCGTGTCCCGGTTCCCAAGGCCGACCGATCACTTTCAAGACAATTAGTAAAGGTTGTCAGAAAGTAGGTAACCACAAGAAGGCACATCAGCTCGATAAGAGGGTTTTGACAGATTGTCTTCCCAAGGCACCGCTTCAATGTTACACCTGGCACATTAGAGACAGAGCGCCACTTTCCCATTTATGAGGCATGTAGCCTCGATCCTCGGAGGATCAAATTTATTCTCCTCTCCTATCGGCTCTCCTCTCGAGGCCAATTCTTCCACTCCTCTTTTCTTCTCTTAATCCTTTGACATGTCAGACCTTTTTCATCTCGAGGACTTTTGTAGCGTGGTGCAGGTAGTACCGGCCACTAGAAAATAGTATTATATTGTAAGGTGTAAATTAAGTTAGGTTAAGTTTTAGGTTAATTGATCTGTATAAATAATAAGTTCAACCTCATTCCAAGGGTCAGAAAAATTGATCATTTTGTAGTCCATAGCTAATAGTAATTGGGTTTTCTTAGTTCATAGTTGTAGAGCTCAATGCTCCATAATTTCTAAGCTTTCAGTAGTTAAATGCTCCCTTGGAGCCACCATTGTAACACGCACCAGTGCTTGCTGGAGATATGTTAATGAAGGAGGGGTTCTGTCAATGACATTGTTAGCATTTTGACTTCTGGGTTAATGGTATTTTATGCTTTGTGTTCTTTATTTCCTTTGCTCTGATACTTCAAGTAGATTAACGACCTCCTTTTCCTTTTCTACTGATCAAATATGAGTTGATGGTTCTGTATTTCTTTGGTATTTAGTATAGTGTGTTAGAGCATTGTCGATGTTTTGAATGTTTAGTATAACTATAAGTAGATGAAATATTTCTAACTCTGTAATATCATTTGAAGTTTATTTGTTAAAGGAATGCATGCTTGTAGGAAACCCCACTTACTTGAATCCCCAGAGAAGACGAGTTAAGATAACCAACTATCTCCTCAAACAAAATAGTCACATTTCCTAACTGAGCCCCCACACTATCGAGACCTGACTCTCACATTCTTAGAGGCCCAGAGAATATTATTTCCCTAGACAACCTTTATAGGCAAAGTTGGCCGGTACCCGGTGACAACTTACATCTGTTGGTAGACTCGGTCACAAAGACTCATCAACAAAAACTGGCGCTAGAAGGAGGGCATGAACTCGTCACCCTCTGAGGATTCAAATTTCACACCACCTGAGGGTTCCCCAAGCCATTTTTTTAGGAGTCAAGCCTTCAGTGGGATTGGATCATTTTCACCAGTAAGATTTGAAAGAGTCCTTAGATCAACTCCTAATCCCAGACGGTTTGTCAAACTCAAGCCTCCCACTCGAAAGAAACGGATCCCAAAAGCCAAGCTATCTACCATTGTCTTGGGATCTGGCACATCCTAGAATGCCCAAGTCCCCCAGGTGATCCTGGGAATTAGCGCTCAGCCTAGTCAAAATCCAACACCCCCAATGGATGCATATTTTGGAAATACCGGGTCCCTAATGGGAACTTTTCCCGTTGCAGCCATCGATTTACCTTCGCACCCAGGAAAGATTTGTCCCTGATATGTGCACTTGGATCATGAACCACTGAAAAGCATCTGCAGGCATACAAAGATGTCATAAACTAACACTAGATCCAATATCAAGATGTTGTGACCCAAATGTTCCCTCTATCGCTGGGACATAGCGAACTGAACTGGTACCTTAACCTTCCTGCCAACTTCCACCAACAGTTGGCAGGACATGGAGGACGCTTCCTGGCTACCTTTCACGTACACGTGGACCTAGTGTGGTCCCATAGCTAGTTCATTTCTATCAGGAAGGAACCAAATGAACCCCTTGTAGCATTCAACCACTGATTCCAACGCACCTTGAAGTGGTGCACGGGTCCCTTCATCCCATCCGCGGATGTAACTATCCAAACCTACCTCAACGCAATGGACCCATTTGTTGCTACTCTCCTTTGGAGAACCACCACCCCCGGTGACCGATATACTTTGGCAAAGGTTTTATAACCTAGCCTTGGAGTTGTCCCATGGTCTTAAGAAATCCCTTGGCAGAATTAGGCAGAGTATGCCATTCAACATGATACCCGATAGAACTTCTTACGCCAAGGAATATAACCCCAATTAGGAAATGGGTGCCCCCACGATGGAAGCCACCAATTCCCAGGAGGAAGGTTTGACATCACAAAGGTGTTAGAACAAACTACCACCTCCATGACCTTAATGGAGGTTTTTCTGAGCTATCTTGAGTAGAAGAAGTCTCTTCTAAAGCTCTTGGGAAACCTGGAAGCCGTCAGTCGCCCACCCAAGACTGTCTCCTTTGAGGATGCTAATGTGGCTGTCTTCCAGGACATGGCTATCCTCCCTTCCTACTAGGCTCAAACATACAAGGAAAGAACATACATAATTATCTAGTAGATTCTGGGGCTTCAGGAAATATCATGCCTTTATCTATATGCTAGAAGCTCAGATTCCATCCCACCCTGTCTAACGGTGCAGTAATTCAGTTGGATGAAAATACTATGAAAATGGTGGGTGAACTAAAGAATGCCTAGATTCAACTCATCCAGGACCCCAGGATAGTCAGCATAATTGACATCCAAGTGGTGGACATCCCAGAGACTTATGGGATATTACTAAGTCAGAATTGGTCCAAGTCCCTGAATGGATACTTCTCGACTGACTTCTCCCACTTATGGCTCCCCTAGGAAGGAGAATCTAACAAGATCTGGGTTGAAAGTGAGCCCCAGATAAGACATGCCCTCATCAAAGTCGGGAGGGTGAATGAGTTCCTATTCTCTGAGACTTCCCCCGGGGTGTGCCAACCCCTTGAGATCCTAACATTTGATTTCACCCCCGGGGAGGATCCCATAGTTTTGCAGAGAACCCAGGACCTGGAAGAAAAATTAAGGGTTGAGGTTAACTCTTAGGGTGCCGCAACAACTCCCACCACACTCTTGTCTGGCACTTGGTGCTGGGTGCATTACCAAAAACATTTAGAGCTAGAGTGTGAACCTTGTCTGGCTACTGCCACTCGACACATCAATGTTCTCCGAAAGAAAGAGCACACAATTGATTCCTTAGAACCCAGTACTTCTGCTGGTGATGTCTCTTCGATGTCACATGTCTAGGGATCTTAATCACAAATCTCTCTGGAGGAAAACCTCACCCGCGTACAATCAACGACAGAGGAAACTCCTCCTTACCCTCCCAAAAATAATCCAAAAACCGCTTCGTCTTCCTAGCCCTAGATAGAAAACGATGACCTATGGACCCTTAAGTTTGATGGGTCCTGATCCAAATAGGGCTGTGGGGCCAGAGTGGAATTGATCAACCCGCAGGGGAAATCCTTCCTCGCATCCTATAGGCTACAATTCAACTGCACAAATAACATCATAGAGTACGAGGCTTTAGTCCTTGGAATTCTATTTGCACTAAGGAAAGGGATCACTCACGTTCGGGCCCTGGGTGATTCGGAGTTGGTGGTTAAACAGGTCTGGAGTCAATATACCTGTCACGATAAGACACTGGCTATATACCGTAACCAGGCATGGAGCCTTATTGAGGATTTTGATGCCTTTGGCATCAATCTTATTCCCCAGAGATGAAACTATGTCCCGAATGCCCTTGTCATTTCTGCTAGCACACTTGAGCCCATGGCTAGCTCATGACTTCAAAGATTTTCTGTTGAGATGATCCCCACCCCATCCATTCCAGATAATGTCACCCATTTTTAGATCTTTAAGGATGATCAACATATCCTGGCCTTTATAGCTAATGTTGGTTTTTTTGAAGATCAGATAGTGGAAGAGAGAGATCACGATGATATTGGATAGGGTGATGAAGATGATGGGATCATGGACCTACCAACCAACACCATTCTGAAAGGGATGGTCGCACTTGAACAGATCTTTGACTCAGACCCTTGGGGTCGGGAAAAGATATCATCCTCCTCTAAGGGAGGAAAATTTGAGAAAGTGAACATCGGTCAGCCCAGTGAAGAGAAAATGATACACATTGGCACCTCCTGCTCCCTTGAGGAGAAGGAGAAGATTCTCATGGTTCTCCGAGAATACATTGATGTGATCGCGTGGGGGTATGAGGATCTGAAGACATACGATACATCCATCATGACTCATACCATCCCACTCAAACCTCATGCAAAGCCTTTTCAAAAAAAGCAACGACCGGTAAACCCACTGATCAAGCCTCTGATTTACCAGGAGGTCCAAAAACTACTGTCAACCTGGATAATCTTTCTAATCTAGCATACTATGTGGGTTGCCAACCTAGTCCCTGTGAGGAAGAAAAGTGGCAAAATCTGCCTTTGCATGGATTTCCAAAATTTGAACAAAGCCTCCAAGAAAGATAATCACCCTCTCCCCTCATTGGATGAGGTGTTGCAAATCATGAACAGATCACAAATGATGTCTTTATTGGATGGGTACTCTGGGTATAACCAAATCATGGTTAAGTTTGAAGATAGAGACAAAATGATGTTTACCACCAAGTGGGGAACGTTTGCCTATTGGAGAATTCCCTTTGGCTTGATTAATGTAGGGGCTACATTTCAAAAGGCCATGGACATCATGTTCGAGGGCCTTGTGAACTGGTGTATAATCATCTACATGGATGATTTGACCATCTTTTCCTGGGAGAGGCGTGATCATTCCGCCCACCTCGCCCAAATTTGTGAGAGATGTTGCTGGTATGGAATATCCCTCAACCCTAATAAATGCATATTTGGGGTCACTGAAGGGAAATTTCTCGGGCATATTGTCTCCGAGAAGGGTATATCCATCGACCCTAAGAGAGTTGAAGCGCTGCTAAACCTACAAATGCTCGGCAGCAAGAAGGAAATGAGGTCTTTCTTTGGAAAGATCAATTTTGTCTGGCGGTTCATCACTGGATTTGCTGAGATCGTAAAACCACTCAATAAAATGGTGAAGAAAGATACCAAAATTGAGTGGAGTCATGAAGCAAATCAGGCATTTTCCCAAATCAAGCAAACGATAATGGAGTCCCCAGTTCTGGCTAGTCCGGACTACTCCCTCCCTTTCTATATTTATTCCTTTGCTTCACCACATTCTACCACGATAGTATTGACCCAAAAGATCAAAGGGGAAGAATGACCAATAGCTTTCATGAGCCCCCCTTTAAGAATGCCGAGGTCCAGTATTCATCCTTGAAAAAGTAGGCCTTTGCTCTCATTCGTGCTGTGAAGAAATTCTGACATTATATTCTCTGGAGCAAGGTGCATGCTATCATCCCCAACCTGGCGGTGAAATCTTTGTTGATGTAGAGTGAGTTGGGTGAAAGACGGGGGAAATAGATGGACATCCTCCATGAATACGATTTGGAAATGCAACCCATGAAGATAGTCCAAGGCCAGGGACTATGTAGAGCGATGGCAGAAGAGACTCCCCACATTGAATGCCAGAAATATACAGTGGAGTCCATCACTTTGGATCCATGGTACACAGACCTGGTGTATTTGTTGTTAAATAACAGATGCCCGGAGGGATTGCCTCCAAACAAATGTTGTGCCCTGTGGTTGAAAAGTGCACACTTCATGATAAAAAATGCCACACTTTTCTGCATAAATTATGAGGGAGTCTACCTCCGGTGCATTGATAGGGTTCAAGCCGCAAAGATAATCAGAGAATTTCATGGGCAGTTTGGAAGTGAGCATGGTTCAGCTGATGCCACTACTCATCAGATCCTTTGGGATGGATACTATTGGCTTTGTATCTTTAAAGATCTCTACACTCACATCAGGAAGTGCCATACTTGTCAAACCGTGACACATCATGAGCAGAACCCGACTATGCCTTTGCAGCCAGTTTTCAAAGCTAGACCCTTTGCCCAATGGGCATTTGACTTCATCAGGGAAATTAACCCCAACTCATAGAGAAACCACTGGTACATCCTAACCACTACTAATTACAAAACCCGATGGTTTGAAGCAATACCTTGTAAAAATAATACGACAGATGTGGTCATAAAATTCTTGGAAGAAAACATTGTCACAAGATTTGGAATGCCCTTTGCTATAGTATGCGAAAAAGGTCTGGCATTTTCTTCAGCACAATTACTCAAATGGACCTATGACAGGAAGGTCACTCTAAATTTCTCCAGCAACTATTACTCGCAGGGTAACGGTGTTGCCGAATCAACCAACAAAAAATTTCTTAAAGTGATCAAACACTGCTTAGAACAGAATCCCCGGGACTGACACCAAAAGATGAGATTCACCCTCTGGGTGGATTGTATTCAGATTAAGGCTGCCCTGGGGACATCCCCATTCTATCTAGTTTACGGCCAGAACCCAGTGTTCCCCATTAACCTACAAATCTTGGTTATACAGTTCATGCAGGAATTCAGCAACTGGGACAATATTGTGGAGGTTCGAATCCTAAATCTGGTGTGGATGGAAGAAGAAAGAGACGCTGCCCTTGAACATTTTGCACATCACCAAGTAGTAGTGAAATGGTGGTTTGACCAGAGAGCCCAGTATAAGGCCTTTCAGATTTTAGACTTGGTCCTCTGGTGGGATAAAGCCCGGGAAAAGAAAGGAAAAAACACCAAATTCCAACGGCTCTGGCTCGAACCTTATTTGATCTCAGAGGTCTACGGGGAAAATACCTATTGCCTTAGTACCATGACTGGGGAACCTTTCCCATTTCCCATCAATGGATAGTTTCTCAAATATTATTTTGAATGAGGCAGGTTTGTTCAGAGTTGTACTATATGTAAATCTTCTTGCTTGTAAATATTTCCTTCTCGGTGCTCCGTTTGGAGTGCCTTGTCTTGTAAATAGTTTTGTTGGCTATCCTCTGGGACCACCCCTTTTCTTTTTGTTTTTTTTGGCTTTGTTTTCTTTTTTGGGTTCCCAGTCTTTTTCCCCCCTTTTTTGTAGGCTAGTATGCTTCGCATAACATCTAGTCTCTGGGATGGTACCTTTGGCATTTGTGGTGAACTCAGAATCTATTGTTAGCATGGTGGAATTGGTTCGGTCTCTGGATTTATTTTGTAAGTTTGGTAACAAGCTATGAGTAATCTTCATTAGATTTATCCCCAGAGGTCTGGCAATTAGTTAAATCAAAATCAAAAGGAACAAGTAATCAGACACACCGAGAGTAGATCGGTCACACTAGTTTGTTGGCCCAAGTCTGAACTTTTAAAAATTCTTCCCGGGTCTAGATTTTTTTTTCTTCCCTATCTAGAAAATTGAGATAGATGGAAGGGTGAAAGAAGTATCGCCATTAAATTTAGATAAGCTTAAGCTTAATGATGAAAGCAGTATCACCTTCCCATCCATAAAAGAATAAAATATAAAGGAAAGAAAAGATGGGATGTAGAAACTCTGATATCCGGGAGAAATGAGCAAATTTGACGACTTTGGATTGATATACCTAGCGCCTCTTCTCTGATTCTCCCAGAGGTCATTGGCTTGATTTTCTTCTAAAGAACACACTTCACAACTGACAAAAGACCAGGAATTTAATCATGTATGGACCAGATTTTCTCAGACGCTTCGCGCCTTGCAAACAGGGTGCTCTGAGTAACGATTGATTCCAGTTTTGCTAACTAGAGATTCTGCGGTTCTCAAATGTGCTAAGGCATTTGTCCTAGATAGTCACCATTTTCTATGCCCTACATACCCGTCCCTATTTTTTGTGTGCAAAATGTTGGTTCCCCTCTTTTCACTTTGGCTCTTGCCTTGCCTTTTGTTTTCTTTGTTTCGTTCTCTGGGATTTCCCTCCCCAGGGGGTTTGTTTTCTTTCTGATCTTGTCTTTTGTGCCTCCGGGACCCATTCTTGAAGTTTTTTGTTCTTTCTAGAGCTGGATTACAGACTCCAGGACTCTCCGTGGTGATGTCTTCTCCTCTCGAGAAGATATAGTTGCATAGAATCCCTGGGCCCGGAGTCCGAAGGTTTGCCTGTTCCAGAGTTCGCAAAGAAAAGGGTAACTAGCTTTTACCTCAGGTATAAATAGGAATTACACATCACTTTTACAGTTACGGTGATTAAAAACTTGTGCATCCAGAGTGAATCAAAGTGAATTAAGGCAATTTCAAACTTCTTTTGCTCCCATGTTTAGTGGTTATTAACCAATGATTTGGCAGTGATTGTTCGCGGTAATCCCTGGGTTTAGCTTGTTGCAAGGTGCCTCCCGTGCCTACCTTCTCCATTGCATTCATTTCTGAGGTAGGATCTCAGCCCTGGTCTTGTCATTTCTCTATTTTTTGGTTTTGTTCTTGTTTCACTGTATTTTTCTTGATTTGTCTGGTTTTTTCCCGTTGTCCTTGCCGCATTTTCTGTCGCCTCCCGTTGGTGGGTTGGCACTGGCAGAAGGTTGTCTGCCCTCTGCGCAATTGTAGCATAGGTGGTTTTCATGCATTTTGGATGGTGTCGCTTGTTTGTACATTATAGAAAATCTATATTTTTAGTGTGTATATATCTCAGCCTTTGGCTCTCTGTAAATCCTTATATATATCTCTTGTATATCCTTCCGATATTGGGTCAAGCTCGCTGTGCTCTTGTCTAGTTTTTTGAATTTTATGAGCTCACCCATATGGTGGAATACCACTTGGTTGGAACTTGGCTCTTGGCTGGTCTCGACCATGGCAGTTTCTCTCTCTGCTGTCGAGTCAGTCTTTAATGGCGCATTTATTTCCCATGCATGCATTTAAGATCTGCCAAGTGGCCTTCATGTCGAGCGTGTTTGGATAGTTGGAGCTGCCATCACCATAACTCCCATTTATTTCATAGCCATGTGACACCCACATAAGCCTGACAACTCACTTTCCAGTTACATCTCCAAACGGTTAGTTTTCCAGACTTTGGGTTCTATGTCCTCGCCCCGCCCATATCTTACTTCTGTCAAGTATGCTGAAACCCCCAAGCCTAGATTATGGTTGAATTCCCAAGTTGACATTATATGCATATCTTTCCAGATTTTGACCTAAACCAACTTTTTAGGTGAAGTGCACAATGCGGTGGTAAGTTCTCCAAATTTCAGAGTAGCATTTTTATCTTATAAGGATTCTGACGGTCGCCTTACCTTGCAGGTTTTCAAATATCACACTTTAACTATGTTAGAGGCTTCCACATCCTCACCACCCGGGAGCCCAGAGCTCCCCGCCACGGCAGTCACTAGGGAAGCCAACAGGTCCAAGATTGAGAGGGCGTTAGAAAAACTTCCCCTCAAAATGAAATATCTGAAAGACAATGTCATTATGGGATCAAAGATAGAATCCCAAGTTTAGTTGGTCACCAACACCAATGTCAGGATGTGGTCAGAAATGCAGGCCCTATTTAAAATGATGTTCATTCAATGAAAATCCAGGGACCAATTGGCCATCAATGTTGGGGAATCTAGGATTCTAAAGGCCACTTGCTTCCCATGTTCTGTGCAAGCCCTAGAACTTATCCTCACCCTTGTGGCACACTACAACTCCTCTGTTTGGGCCGTCATGCTCACCACTCCGGTCCCGATTGGATACCCTACACCCATGGTTTCCCTGGATGCTGCAACTTTTCGAGCAGGTGTAGGGATTCCCCAATTTGACAAAGCAACCATCGTCACCTGATCTGATGCCTTAGTATAATTTCAACAGCTAGAGGTTATGGCCCGACAATATCTGAATAACAAATGGCTAAAGACCCCAAAGAAAGATTCAAAAAGAATGAAGTTGGAGATCCCCATATCTAAATTCAAGGAAAGCATCCAAATGGGGATCATAGCATTATGCAAGATTTTTGGGCAACCCCATGCCCGAGAATTCTCAGGGTGGATGTACTACTTCCTACTCGGCATATCCACCAGCGAGCAGTATTTTGATTGGGCTGCCATCATTTCTAACCACGTGGACTCACAGTTTCTTCAGGTGGCCCAGACCTCAAAGTTTTATATGATGTCCAATGTTCTCTGGGCCTTAGCACAATAATGGCCCATCACAAGTAGGTTGCTTACATCAGGTGAACTTGGGGTTGGCCCGGGGAAAAAGGCTCCTTGGGATTATTTGCCACAAATCCAATGGGAGGCTAGTTTTCTCAGCTTCTGTCGGGTTAATGATGCCTTCGTTTATTACAATTTTCTCACACCTACCTGGGATGCTGGGTACCGTCTCTCTAAGGAGGTCATGGATTTGGTCAGAATTTATGGTCACTATTATATCTAGTTCCAGCAACATACTTACATTCGGGTAACCGGCTTCTCTGGGAAACCCTATTTGTTGCCCAAACACTGTGGGAACACAATAATCCTTTTAGAATATTGCCGATAGATGCTAGAGCTACACACCTTGTACACTGTAAATAAGGTGGTAAATGTTCCATTCCAAATCACTTGTGGGAATTAAACATGTAGTCTGGATGAAGCTAAAGAGGCAGATAATGAACTTAAAAGCTTGGGCCTAAAAGAATTCTATCTGGCGTGGAAGAACTTTGATCCGCTAGGAAAGATTGTAATGACACTTCCCTGGGCATCAGAGCCCCATAGATTCAACCTGGAGGAATTTTGGGAAGATTTCCAAGATGATTTTGAAGTCCAGAGTCGGAACTTCATCCAGATGACAATGGGGATGGTGGAGAGGCTGAAGCTTCAAAAATTCCCGGATGACTTTTCAGACACCGGGTCCACAGTGGACCCTCAGTACAAAGAGAAGGGAATAGGCAAGATGTATCTCCCTCATATAAATTGGAACACTCAGGAGGGGCCAACCATTGAAGATATCAATCGTGACATGGTCAAGCATAGCTACAAGTATTTCAAGAGGGCATGCCTGGGGGGTACGCGCTGAGTTGGCCCGACAGTGCTGAGATTGACCCCCGGGACCGGAACCTCTTTGCAGGGAGAGGATAAAGGAAAAAGAATAACAGGGACCCTGTCACAAACCCCATCTATGGCCCCCATAAAAGAACAGATGCAACAAATGCTGGCAGTCTCCCAGTAGATGAAAGGGAAACTGATCACAAGGTTGGCCATCCTGGTCCTCATGACCGGACCCATTCATCCTCCCTCTTCCCCTTCATTGGCCGCATTAATGGTCCAAGCAATAGGAACCAGAGTGAAAGAGGAGCAGGAAGGTCTAATGGATGCAGGGCCCCCTTTGGTAACCAGGAGAAAGAAAAATAAAACTACCTCTCAACCAAGGGTGGAGCCAGAGCTTGAGATGCCAAGCATCCCAGAAGTACAAATTATTTCTTCCAACTCCCCGGAGCTGGAGAAAGAACCGAAGCACATCCCATAGAATTCCCTGCCCCAAGATGAGTTTGATGATGTGTTTAGAACTGATGAATTTGGAAACTTGCAGGGGGACATCATACAGTTAGCGGAAGAATTCGCCGCACAGGACAAACTCCCAGAGTAAGAACCTGCACAAGAACAAGAAGCCCAGGTAGAAGAGGAAAATGGGTAGGAATAGGTGGATACCTCCAAAGTCTCAAAAATATAGGTTATAGGGACTGAGGATAGACAGACTCAGGATGAGCAAATGGTGTCGGTTGGGGAAACTGGACCCACAGGAGCAAGTGTGACCCCAACTACCGTGCTCCAAATTCCACTCCCAAAGGTAACATTTGGGGAAGTGATCATAGTGGGCCAAACATTGAATCTAGCCCGACACCTCCCCCACCTCCAGAAAATACACCAATAGAAGAGAACATCCCAATAACAGAGGCTGATGAACAGCAGTAGGATGAAAGGAACCCCGAGGAGACGAATAATGATCCTAACATCATCAAGGATATGGACACCAGGGCACAAGATATAGGCACCACCGGAGTAAGTATCGCCGGTGAACCAAAAGATACAGGGAAGGATCTAGAAGTGGCTCATACTTTTGAAGGGGCGCAACAAAATCCCAGGGAGAAATCACAAGAACAAATTTTGGCCGCAAAGCCACCCCTACCACCACAATGGTTGGTGGAGTCTTGCAAGAGGAAGGCCCTGGAAACCCCTAAGGCTCATCTCTCCTTGGAAAAGATGATGGCATAGATGCATGACCCTCCCAAGGCCAAGAAATCCCGGACAACCCATAATCTACAGACTAGGCCGAGCGGAGAAACAGTTGTGGTAATTGTGACACCTTCCCCAGGCATAGATGAGGCAATAGCTAAGGCCGATGAGTATTTCATTACTGAGGTATCATTAGGGAAGAGGGGGAAACAAGGTGAACTCGACCAATTGAAAGAAGCAACCAAGGCAGTGGAGGCTTGCTATGAAAAGGAAGCCCACAAATTCAGGGTAGAAAAAGAGAAGAATGCTAATCTCATGGGGTTGCTGATAGAGCTCGCGCTACCTCTTACTGCTATTCCTCCAGGGGCCTCTGCATATGACATACCACTCCCTTAGAGCGACATAGATGCGCTAAGGGCAATGAAAAGAAAAGCCCAGGAAGTTGATGAGTGGGTTAGAGAACAAGTGGGAAACATCCAATGTTTCTTGGCATCCACACTCCCAGATTTGTACACAACTGACAACACTCTACATCAGGCCGAGACTACTATCTCCATCTAGGAGTGAGATATCAAAAATTATGAGGCGTGGAAGGTTGAGATGGAAGAACTCATCGACATCAGAGAGGAAATTGTCTCCGAGGCCAAAATTTTAGGATAGGAGTCTTTTGACTTTGTCGAGACCCAACACTCCAGACTTGACCTCACATTGGAGGTAATCAAGCAACTGGTAGGGGCTATGTGTGAAAAAGTCCAAGAAGTTCAGTATTCTTTCAATTTATATAAGTCATTCATCTCCAAGGTCTCTGGGGCTGATCCTTTCAACACAAAAACATGTACTCCAGAGGATTATGTCCTGGGAAAATTTGACGAGATAATGGAGTCTCGGTATGGATCCCTGGAGGGAATAGATGGAGCAAAAATGGCAAGGCTCACTCGCATGGTGCTCCAGAGTTGTGATGCGACCAAGCCACAGAGTTCAAGGCAAATGTTCCAGACTTGGATGAACAATTAGAGGCAGCTAAGTACCAGCGGGCTGACCTTAAAGACATAAACAAAGATGGGATCGCTTGTCTCCTACAAACATTCAATGATACCAAGGAAAAATAAAGCTCTCCGGATAGAGAATCTTGTAAGGAGATGTATTTTTGTATTCATTCACTCTTTCAGAATGTAAATTCTGGGATCCTAGAATTCTGGATCCTACATTTTTGTATTCTTGAAGTGACCCGTGTCCCGGTTCCCAAGGCCGACCGGTCACTTTCAAGAAAGTTATTAAAGGTTGTTAGAAAGTAGGTAACCGCAACAAGGCACGTCATCTTGATAAGAGGGTTCTAACATATGGTCTTCCCAAGGCGCTGCTTCAACATTACACCTGGTGCATCAGAGACAGGGTGCCACTTTCCCATTTATGAGGCATGTAGCCTCAATCCTCGGGGGATCAGATTTCTTATCCTCTCCTACCAGCTCTCCTCTCAAGGCTGATTCTTCCACTCCTCTTTTCTTGTCTTACTCCTCTGACATGTTAGACCTTTTCTGTCTTGAGGTCTTTTGTAGCATGCTGCAGGTAGTACCGACCACCAAAAAATAGTATTATATTGTAAGGTGTAAAATAAGTTAGGTTAAGTTTTAGGTCAAATGATGTGTATAAATAATAAGTCCGGCCTCATTCCAAGTGTCAAAAAAATTGATGATTTTACAGTCCATAGCTAATAGCAATTGGGTTTTCTCAGTTCTTAGTTGCAGAGCTCAATGCTCCATAGTTTCTAAGCTTTCAGTAGTTAAATGCTCCCTTGGAGCCACCATTGTAACATGCACCAGTGCTTGCTAGAGATATGTTAATGAAGAAGGAGGGGTTCTATCAATGACATTGTTAGCATTCTGACTTCTGGGTTAATGATATTTTATGATTTGTGTTCTTTATGTCCTTTTCTTTGATACTTCAAGTAGATTAATGACCTCCTTTTCCTTTTCTACTGATCAAATATGAGCTGATGGTTCTGTATTTCTTTGGTATTTACTATAGTGTGTTAGAGTATTGTTGATGTTTTGAATGTTTAGTATAACTATAAGTAGATGAAATATTTCTAACTCTACAATATCTTTTGAAGTTTATTTGTTAAAGGAACGCGTGCTTGCAGGAAACCCCGCTTACTTGAATCCCTAGAGAAGACGAGTTAAGATAACCAGCTATCCCCCTCAAACAAAACAGTCACATTTTCCAACTGAGCCACCACACTGTCGAGACCCAACTCTCACATTCTTGGAGGCCTAGAGAATCTCATTTCCCCGGACAACCTTTACAGGCAAAGTTGGCCGGTACCCCGGTACCCGGTGACAACTTACATCTGTTGGCGGACCCGGTCACAAAGACCCATCAACAACTTCTTGATCCATAAACTCTGCATTCTTTGCTTTATCCTGTAAACCTCTACTTTAGTTTTATTCTGTAGATCTCTCCTTGATAACTACACTTTAAATATCTTCCATGCTTTAGTTCGACTGATCATTAATAATAAAGCAGTCAACAAGTTAATCTAAATATAGCTCTTGCCGGCTAAGTGTTTTTGTCATTCTTTATCTTCAGTTCTGATCGGTGATCAACTTTAGTTAGCTTAGTCATTGACTTTAGTTACGCTCGGTAACAACTTCAGTTAGCTCAATGACCACTCTAGTTATGCTCAGTAAATAGATCTTGCTCGGTAACCACTTGCTCAGTTACTGCGGTGCTCAACAATGCTTGCTTGATTACTACGATGCTCAATTTATATTATCTGTCGGTGTTTACTATCACTCGGTGTATACTGTCTTTTTATGTTTTATCGATAACATAAACTTTTGTCTGTTCAGCTCTTGAAGTCTATGAAAATATGTGTATGACCAATCATATTATATCAAGTTGACATCATTGACAATACAATACATTAATTGATTTAATGTCTTACATTCACTTTTGTAGCTCGGTGATCATCAACTTATCATATTCAAACATTCAATCAGTTATAGTTCATCACACAACAGAGACCATGTTCGCAATTTTCTGAAATTAGTATAAATAGTAAAATATTGCATTCTTCAAATAAACTAAAAAGATTTCATAAAACCAATAAGGATGATAATCTTTTAGAATTGAGAAGATCTTCGAGGCAGTGAAAAGTTCCAGAAAAATTCTCAAATTATTGAAAGTTGTTTGATGAAGAGGGAGAGCCCGAATTGTTAATCTTTGAGCAAGTTGAAACGGCTAATTATAAATTTGCTTGTCATAACAATGATAAGAATAAATGGATGGTCACTATGGAAGAAGAAATGTGTGCACTCCAAGCCAATAAAACTTGGGATTAGGTCAGTCTTGCACCAAATCGAAGACCACTTAAGAACAAGTGGGTGTATCTACTAAAAGATGAAGATGGAGTTGTAAACACTACAAGGCCAAACTAGTAGTGAAAAGGTATGATAAAAAAAAGGGGATTGATTTCAATGAAATCTTCTCATCGGTTGTCAAGACGATAACACTCTGAACAATTTTGGGATTGACGGCCATATGGGATCTCGAATTGGAACAACTTAATGTGAAGAGTGCATTGTTACATGGTGATATAGATGAGGATTTGTATATGGAGAAGCCTCAAGGATTCTTCAAGAAGGGACAAGAGCATCTTTATTGCAGATTGAAGTAGAGTTTGTATGAGCTCAAACAAGCCCTAAGACCATGGTATTTGAAATTTGATCGATTCATGATTACTCAAAACTTTATTATATGTGAATCAAATTTATGCATTTGTTATAAGAAAATTCCTAATGGTGAGTTCGTCATTCTTCTTCTCTAGGTTAATGACATATTGGTAGCCGGTACTAGTCCAAAGATTGTTGGTGAGTTGAAAGCTCTCTTGGAAAGCAAGGTTGCTATGAAGGACTTAGGGGCAGCCAAGAAGATTCTTGGTATGACAATCACCCAAGATAGAAGAAAGAAGGAGATCATTTTATCTCAAAAAGATCACATTGACAAAGTAGTTGATAGATTTGGTATGACTGATGCAAAGGTTTTTTCTAATCCCCTTGCTTCCCACTTTCATTTGTCTTCTTATTTGTGTCCGCAAACACAAGAAAACAAGGATTTTATGGAAGGAGTTCCTTACAAATTAGAAGTTGGTAGCATTATGTATGCTATGGTTTCTACACATCCTGATATTGCTCATGCGGTGGGAGTTGTGAGTAGGTTCATGAGCAATCCCGGGAAGACTCATTGGGAAGTTGTTAAATGGATATTGAAATATTAAAAGGAACTTTTGATTATTGTCTATGTTTTAGTGGCAATAATGTACAGTTGCAAGAATTTAATGATTCTGATCTTGCGAAAGATTTGGATAAACAAAGGTCTACTACTGGTTATACCTTCATGTTTTTTAGGGCTTCCACTAGTTGGGCCTCAAGGTTGTAACATTCCATTTCTCTTTCTTCTTTCGAAGCTAAATATTTGGCACTTTCGAAAGGTGCTAGGGAGATGATTTGGTTACAATGTTTGTTTAGTGATTTGAAATATCAACAAAGTTATTATGTTCTTTTTTGTGACATTCATAGTACCATTTTTATGGATCACAATCATTCATCTGAGTGTCATTCAAAACGTGTTGATATTCATGCTCATTTTGTTCGAAATATGGTTGAAGAGGGAAAGTTAAAGGTTGTTAAAATTGATACAAAGGTCAATCTGGCAGAAAATTTAAGCAAGGTAGTACCCAAGGAGAAGTTTGAGTCTTCTAGGAATTCTCTTGGGCTTGTAAATAAGAGTTAAATCAGCATAGAGAGTAGGGTAATATTTGATCATTGGCAGTGTCCGTTGGCCATTAGGTGGAGATTGTTGAATTGAACCCTAACAAACACAAACTTTGGTTTTCCCTCCCATTATGACTGTTTGTATTATGTGTATTTTCAAAGCTTATCTAAGTTGCCGCTGTAACATTATATTGTATTCTTCTATTCTTTAACATAATAAAATTTTCCTATGCTCACTGTGGATGTAGGCAAATTGTTGAACCACAACAAACCATTGTGTATTCTATTTTGTATTCATTGTTCTAATTCTGTATTCTTAATTTGTTATTTTTAGAATCCAACAATTAGTAATAATATTATATAACACATAATGTTTACTATTGATTAATAACTATTCAATAATTACAAGTAATTATTGTACAATGATAATTAATATTTGTATTATATATATTTATGTCATATATTAACTATAATTTAAATAATATTAATTATTAACAATAAAATTTATATTAGATAGTATTAATAACTTTAATATATATGTATAAAGATATATAATTTATTTAATATAGTCATAAATGAGCTTGGACTTTTGGAACAACACTTCAAAATATGTTGCCCTTCTTGGTCGTTTGAGTCTACATAAGGACAAAACAAAAAAATTGTGAAATGTTGATATAGAGGGTGATTCTTTAAATGTGATAGAAAATTTCATCACAAGAAGCCTTCCAAGTTAGAAATAGACCATGTGACTAGAGGGAATTCGTTTCATTCCAGATTAGATTGGAGATTTCACCATAAAACACATATATTGAGAAGTGAATTTGGAGGCAAATTTCTTGTCAAATCACAACATCGATCAAGATATCACATATATAATCTCTAATGATGTCTCTTCTTGGGTTGGGAAACTATTTTCTACCGAGAGTTGATTTAATCCTGGAGCTATAGGTGTCAATCTAGCCCATAGTGAATTTGACAGTATTCAGTGATTATCAAGAAACCTCTGATCCAAGTACATTATAGATAAGGTGTAAATTTTAGCAATAATACAAGAAGGAAAAGAGGATAATAGGATGGACACATATGCACCTCTGGTGCACTTCAAAAATGAGGTTCTTACACCTACACAGATTGAAAACAACTTTAGGAAGTCCTTGAGGCCATTTGTATCGTGTTGCATACTCTATATATATATAACTAAGCAATGTAATATGTTTTTGTAGACACCTAAAAATGATTAAATAGAATTTAATAAAATTTAGTTCTCTTCTAAGCATTTTTAATTAAATAATCATATATTATTTAATTAGTTTACGATTACCCTCCTAGTTTAATTAATTTAATTAATTAGTTATAGTCCAATTAATCTAATTGCAACCCACAACCATATAATTAATTGTATCCCCTTCCTCTGTTAATTTAAATAAATACCTCTATCTATTTAAATTAATTCATAAAAATCTCTTTATCTCATTTGTGATTAAATACATCATATTTAATCAATTTGAACACATGGCTCCTAACTTTAACTCCTAGACTAACCATGCTTAACCACCTAACCTAAGATTCCAACTCAACCCAAACCCTTCACACATGCTAACCTTTTTCAATTAGTTAATTAACCTTTATTAACTAATTAACCCCTCCACTCATTATCTCTCCTCCCATCACATACTCCTAATCCTCCCACTTGTCCTTTAATCCAAGCCTAATCACTCCCTAAAATTTTTCACAATCATAATCCAAGGATTAATAAATCCTAACCCTCTCCCAAGCCAAACTTCATGTCACATCCCTCAAATCCCCAACTATATGCATTTAAGTCTTCCTTAAATGCTCTTACATCCCTCTTACACACTTCATCCATCTCTTACATCTTTGTCCCCTCTCACATCTCCCAAAATGATCACATTTCCTCATTCTTCCAAACCTATCTCATTGTAACACTTGTCATAATGGGAGACATTTGAGAAATAACAATCCATGTGCTCTCCCTCAAATGCATCTCCACCCTTCCTTAAGTTTGCATCTTGACCCTCCATTTATCCCTCCATATGCCTATAAATTTAACCCCCATTTCTTCCATTTTAATCCATCTTTTATGCAATGTTACCATGCCCATTTGAGATTCAAAAAAGAAAGAACCATAACATCCTAATGCCAAACTAACCCTAGAATAAAATACTCATATACCATTTTTTATGAATAATACTCCACAAGTACAACTAAGAGGGGGGGGGGGGGGGGGAATCAGNGGGGTGAATCAGTTGTGATACAGATTATTAAACTTTAAACTTTATAAACCAAAAATGCAAATGATAACACAGTAAATGCCAACACAATAACATAATCCTTGTTGTCAAGAAAACCCTGTTAAAGGTAAAACCACAGTGGGAATCAACACCCACAAATGATGTACTGAGAGTATAGTATCCTTGTTAAAATATGTAATGCTCTTAGGAGCTTATTACAAAATTATAGTACATAGTTCCTGTTAAAGGATAGACCATGTTAGGAGTGAAGAGTAATAGTGGGCTCACTTCCGAGGCACACTACCCAAAGAAGGTTAAAGCCACCCTCACCAATCAAAAATCTGAACAAGTGTATATAAAAAATATACAATCTAGTGAACTGTCTGATAGCAACTATCTTTGCTTGGTCAGTTCCAATAAAGTACTATAATCACAAACTCTTCTCTACATCCAGCAACCAATCAAGCTTCGTGGCTTCCACACTTCTTTGTCTTCACATTACTCTTGCATACTACTACTACTACTACTACTACTACTACTACTTTTCAAAAGAAAAGATCTCTCATATATACCCTAGTACAATAATTGATTAGGTCGGCCAATTAAGCTTTCCCAATATACAAATAATTATTTAACCCCTTGCTAAGATACACAAGGTATCTAAAACAAGTAAAAATCAATTACAATACATCATATATACTCCAAGATCCACAATCCATAATACACGCTACATCTCTGAAGTCAACCCCAGAAAGGTCTCCTCTAGAATACATGCCACAACCGATGTTTCCAACAATCACACGACTATCGATCAACAAAAAACATTCCTCAATGTGTCCTTTGTCATCCCTTAAGCTCACATAACCTGAATCATCTTCTCCTGTAAGATATACCCAAAACACAGAGACCTGCTTTGTCAAGCATCATTGTCATAGTCTAGAAACCAATCTTCACTAAAACATTTGTAACATCACCAATATGAAATATTAAGCCAAGAGAAATTAGGAATAAGGTCATCATACATCCTTCTTCATATCCTTATCCTTGATTTTTTTGATTCATCTGTACAGTGTCCGTACACTTCTGTCAGTCATCATACAATATTATTAACCAGTCTGTTCACTCCACAGAAATATATGTTGACATCAGTGACAAAACATGAATGCCAACAATATTAGTAGTACCCAATTCTGATATCATCCAACAATATCCCCCTTTGGCATTGATGGTAATATATGAGAAAATCCATCAAACCAAAATTACTCTCTCTCTCTCTCTCAATACAATCTTCTCAATATCCTCAACATAATTCTCCCTAAAAAAGTAAGGATTTTCACATAGAATCTCTCCTCCTTTGGAAACAATGGCAAAGGGTTCCATAACTCTTCTATAATATTTTGTAAGGTGTATCTTTTTAAAATCTTCATGTCTAACATCCAGGTGAAAAATCACCCAAATGTGCTCGATAGTCTTCTTGTGATCACTCCCCCTGCGGAGTAGATCCATACATCAAGTCCAGAAAATGATATAGCTCTGAAAGCCACTGGACTGATGCATGCCTGCATGAATTAGTTTCCACTTGTAGGGTCTCTCACCCCAAGCATGATTCTGAGATATTCAAAAGCATCTTTTGGAAAAGGTTTTGTAAATATCTGTTATCTGTTCCTTTGTACTAAAATACTCCAGTCTAATCTCTTTCTCTGTAACCTTGTCCTCAAAAAATGATACTTAATAGAAATATGTTTAGTCTTTGAATGCATTACATGATTGTTTGACATATTCACTGTGCTAGTATTATCAAAATGGATAACCACTGGCTCTTCAAAAATTATTCCAATATCCTTCAACATTTGTTTCATCCAAACAACTTGTGTAATATTTATAGCAGCAGTAACATACTCGAATTAAATAGTAGACTGAGCAATACAATCTTGCTTCTTACTTAACCAAGAAACTAGCCTTTTTCCAAGGAAAAATGCTCTGCCACTTGTACTAATTCTATCATCCACATTTATTGCCCAATCAACATCAGTGTAAGCCTATAAAATAAAGTCATCTAATTTTTCATACCACAATCCATATTCTATTGTTCCTTTCAAGTATCTTAAAATTATTTTCACAACAACAAGGTGTGTCTCTATAGGATCTTCTTGATATATTGCCACAATTCCAACTGCATAGGAAATATCTGGTCTGTTGTGAATTAGATATTGTAGACCACCAATCATTGATCTATACTTTATTTGAAAAACACTATGAGTCTCATCATTACTAGTCAGTTTGTAACTAGTCACCATGGGTGTCCCAACAGGTTTACAATCTTCCATTCCAAACTTCTTCAACATTTTCTTAAGATACTTGGTCTGAGAGATAAAAATACCATTCTTACTTTGATTAATTTGCAAACCAAGAAAAAATTTCATCTAACCAATCATTGACATTTCAAATTCATTTTCCATTTCTTTAGAGAACTTTTTACTCATTTAATTATTGCCTCCAAAAATGATATCATCAACAAAAACTTCTATGATTAAGATTCCATCTCCACTAGTTCTTAAATATAAATTACTGTCTGCATTACCTTTCCTGAAACTAAGACGAAGTAGATACTTGTCTATTCTTTGATACCATGCTCTTGGTGCTTGTTTCAGTCCATACAATGCTTTCTTCAATTTACAAACCATGTATTCATATTTTGTCAAAGGAAATCCATCAAGTTGCTCTATGTATACTTCTTCTTCTAAATCTCCATTCAAGAATGCTGATTTCACATCCATCTAATATACTTTAAAGTCTATGGCTTCTTGTTGCGAGTAGCCTTTACAAACCAGTCTAGCCTTATTTCTTACCACTGTTCCTTCCTCATCCATTTTGTTTCTAAAAACCCATTTAGTTCCTATCACATTTTTTTTTTTAGGTCTTGGAACCAATTCCCAAGTATTTTTTTTCTTTATCTGTCCTAGTCCTTCTTGCATAGCTTTAGTCCAAGATTCATCTCTATATGCTTCATTAGTATTTTTTCGCTCAACTTGAGAAATCAAACAAATTTCATCTCTTACTTTAGATCTTGTCATCATTCCTTTACTTGCATTACCAATGATTTGATCTTCTGGATGGTTCTTCTTAGCATACCTCAGAGTCTTAGGAGTCTCAGTAAGCTCAATTGATTCATTTTCAATCTCATCATGAACCATAAAAGGATTTGCAAGTTCAGTAGTGACCTCTTTTATCTCTGTGATCTGTCCACAGTCATACATTATTTCTTGAATTTGAAATTTTTTATCTATCCTCACATTAGTGCTTTCAATCAAATTCCTCATTCTTAGATTGAAACATTTATATGATTTTCTCTTAGTAGAATATCCAAGGAAGATACCTTCATCACTTCTAGCATCAAACTTACCTATCTCATCATCTATTTTGATATAAAATTTGTTTCCAAATATTCTAAAATATTTTACAGTAGGAGTATGATCAAACCATAAATCATAAGTACTCTTACTTGTACCTTCTCTGATATGAATTCTATTCAAGGTGTACACAGCAGTACCAACAACTTCTCTCCAATGAACATGTGATACATTTCCTTCAAGCAGTATAGTTTTGGAAGCATCTAATATTGTTCTATTTCTTTTCTCTACTATCCCATTCTATTGTGGTGTCCTAGGAGTAGATTTTTGTCTGAATATTCCATGCTCTTTGCAGTAGATATTAAATAAGTATAAAGTAAACTCATGATGTAAGTGTTCCAAATGGCTTGCTTACACAATTGCTAAGAAGATCTTCTTTATCTTCTTCAAGGATCCTGATCTCCTCTAGGGTCCTTATTAGGCTTAGATAATTAAATAAGTCCTAATCCTACTCTCCTCTAAGAGTCTCCAACTTGTGCTTCACCTTTGAAAGACTAACACCCTATAGTCACTTCTCCACTTCTCCTACTTACACTTAGAAAGGTCTAAGTGCCAATTTCCACTCTAAAATTCTTGATTAATTTACATGGGTGTCCATCACCTTGTAGAAATTGCATATGATCACATTTTAATCCATCTTTATGGTTCTCATATCCATTTTTAGTCGAGTCTAGCTTTTTGTCTTCAAAAGGCCTAATTTGGCTTACTTCCTTGTAGCCCTTGACAGTGTGTTTTTCTCACTTCTTTCAAAAATTTTCCAAAGAAGTTTAGATTCTAAGACCATATCCAGATACCCTTTATCCTTTTACAAAGGATTTTTTAAGTCTTAAAGCCCTAAGTCATCCGTACATGGGGTTCCTACAAACTAGGTCCAATATGGCTAATAGGCCTAAATTCTAGAACAATCTGCAATTCTATGCAAAACTTGCTCAAAAATTGACTTCACTAATTGGTATGGACTCAAACCTCCTATCATGTCAAGGTGACACTAAAACCTAACTATAAATGTACTTGGACCATATAGTTCTTTGTTTCCCTGCACGAGAATGCTCACTGTTTCACTTCCAAACCTCTAATCGGACAGTGCATGATCGCCTAGGGCTTGGGTCTAAAAATAGCAGATCAACTTCCTAATAATTCTAACTCTACACATATGTACACCATTTCCTCCTCTAAAATTTCCATCTAACCTTAGGTGTTTCCCATGGTTAGATTTCATGGGGGAGCCATGACTTGACAGTCTGGTCAGGACAAGACCAGTGGACTCTCTAGTTACAAAAAAATTTAGCTACAACTATATACTACCTCTAATAAACTAACTCACTGACTGAAAATTTCCTCTAACTATCCTATGCACGCAAAAAAATCATTATATTCAAGCTCTCAATCCATACAATATGACTTTCACAAGGAAATGCTCGGGATTCTCAGAAAACCAGAATTGCAGAGCTTTATTCAACTTCACACTTGCTACAATGTAATCACTAACTATTTTATTTGAGTCTCTCTATCCATTAGATTCCTTCTTCCACCATTCTAGGCCTTTTTTGTCGATTCCCCACTCCTAGTTTCAAGGAGAATCCAATGTAGGCAATGTTGCATGCAACATTTGCAATTATTGCATGCAACATTTGAAATTATTGCAAATGTTGTCATGACAATAATTTAGCAACTTTTGGCTTCTTTTCTATTATGCCTTATACCTACATTTTAGGACCTCTAACCTCTTCAATTTGAGGATCCAAGATCATTAAAGACCCTATGGCATCTCTATGTCCACATTTAAGTGATTTGGACACATTCATGACTGCAATCCCACATTTAGCAACTAATCCTAAGAATTTGAAAAACTACTAACAATGGCTATTGTTGTGACCTTAGTCCTAATGACTAACTCACTTAGCCTACATAGAAATGACCTTCTAAGGTCCAAAAACAAACTATCCTATCTTGACTTGGCTAAGGTCAAGTACAAGCCAAAATGATTACAACTTGGAGGTTAGCCTAGGTGTGCTCCTGCACCATCCTCCCCAAAACAAAAAGATCAATCCACCCTTGGATTGAGGATGCTTGGATCAATGCCCATATTTTTGAAATCTGATTCTTTGACCCATACTACATTAGCATTGGTTTTATCATGCCTTTTGATCAAGTGCTCCTTGTACTCTTTTGTTCTAGTCTTCTTGTATACTCTTGTATCCAGTATGTTGTCAGCTCCTTTGACTATAGCAGGGGGTAATTATAACTCTTCCACATCTCTAATGACTTCTTGGAGACTCTGATCCATATCTTTCCATGGTCCTTTGTAATGGACTAAGTCTTCAATGTTGAAGATAGGTGACAATCTACTGTCTTCCAGGAGTTCCACTTTGAATGCATTTTCACCATACTTAGCCAAGATAGGACAGGGGCCTATCCTTCTCATCTGAAACTTGCAAGGGACTCCCTTTTGAAGTCTAGATTTGTTTATATGGATCATGACTAAGTCTCCCACATTAAACTGAACTTGTCTTCTACCCTCATCAATCTTTGCCTTATGTTTCAAGGTGTTCTCTGTTAGAGTTTTCTGGACTGTATCATGTATCTCTTGCATAGCATAAGCAAAGTCATCTACATATCCACTTTCTTTCACTCCATTCTTCAAGTCTCTCAACTCATAGACTCCTCTAGGGTGTAATCCATACACTATCTCCAAGGGGCTCTTCCCTATTGACCTATTGATGGTGTCATTGTAGGCATGCTTAGCCTATCCAATCAATTGATCCCATTACTATTTGTACTCCTTTGTCAAGCACCTTAGTAGATTTCCAAGGCTTCTATTCACCACTTCGGTCTGACCATCAGTTTGTGGATGGTAGTCATATCCAAAGGATAAATTAGTGCCTAATCTTTGCCAAAGAGTCTTCCAAAAATGACTCATAAATTTAGTGTCTCTATCAAACACAATGCTCTTAGGTAGCCCATGGATTCTTACTATATATTTGAAGAAGAGAGAGGCTATTTGGCTAGCATCATTAGTGGTATTTCATGGCACAAAGTGAGCCATTTTACTAAACCTATCCACAACTACATAAACACTATCCATGCCTTGTCTTGTTTTGGGTAACCCAACTACAAAATCCATGCTCAAGCAATCCCAAGGCCTAGTGGGAATAGGTAGTGGTTGGTAAAGACCAGCATTTGAAGAAGCACCCTTGGCTCTTTGACATACTATACAACTCTCCATATACCTCTTAACATCAAGGTTCACTCTCAGCCAATAGTAGAACCATTGAACTAGTTCTTGTGTCTTAGTGATCCCAAAGTGACCACTCAATGCGCCATTGTACTTCTCTTGAATCATATTCTCCCTAATAGAGCCTCTAGGGACACATAGCTCATTGCCTTTAAACAAAAGGTTACTTTGAAAAGTATATTCAACATACTCACTATGGAAATGGTTCTTGTATTCAGCACATACCTTGTAAATGTCTGCAAAGTCCTCATCTTCAACATATAGATCCTTGAAGTGATCTATTCCCATGCTCTTCAACTGAATCTCTTGGAGGGTAAGAGCTCTTCTTGACAATGCATCTGAAACTTTATTGAGGACACCTTTATTGTGCTTGATATTAAAGGTGTAAGCTTATAGGTACTCAACCCACTTCATGTGCTTGTGGCTCAACTTCTCTTGAGAATTCAAAAAACTTAAGGCTTAATTATCTGAATAAACAATGAATTCTTTGGGCAGCAAATAGTGCCTCCACTTTCTCAAAGCTTGAACCAAGGCATACAATTCAAGGTCATAAGAAGAATACTTCTTCTTTGCTTAACTCAACTTCTCTAAATGGAATGCTACTGGTATACCTTCTTGGCTTAGGACACCCCCAATAGCTATGTTGCTTGCATCACATTCAATTGTGAAAAGCTTCTCAAAGCTTGGCAAGACTAATACTGGTTGGGTAGCAATCTTTTCCTTCAACAACTCAAAGCTTTTGTTGGCTTGTTCATTCCACATGAACTTGGTCTTTATTACTGCTTTGATTGTGTCCAACATAGGATCAAAAATAGCACTAAATTTCCTTATGAACTTCCTATAATACTGAGCAAGGCCATGAAAACTTCTTACCTCTGTTGTTGTCCTTGGAGTATGCCATTTCATGATGGCTTCCACTTTACTCTTGTCCATTTTCAGATTACCATGAGATAGAACAAATCCTAGGTACACTAACTCTATTTTTATGAACTCACACTTCTCCAAGTCAATCATTAACTTCTCTTCATGTAGCCTCTTGAGTAGTAATTCCACATGCTTGAGGTGTTCCTCTCTTGTCTTACTAAAGATGAGTATATCATCCAAGTATACCACTACAAACTTGCCAATGTGATCCTTGAGTACTTCATTCATCAACCTCATAAAATTTGATGGAGAATTTGATAAGACAAATGGCATGAATAGCCATTCATACTGCCCTTCAGTTGTCTTAAAGGCTGTCTTCCATTCATCTCCTTCATTCACCCTTATCTGATGATAGCCACTTTTTAAATCTATCTTGGTGAAGTACCTTGCACATCCTAGGAAATCCATCAAGTCTTATATCCTAGGGATAGGGAGCCTATATCTGATAGTGATCCTATTTATGTCTCTAAAGTCAGTACATAATCTCCAAGTACCTCCTTTCTTAGGGGCTAGGACTGTGGGTACAATACAAGGACTAATACTCTTCCTTATAAAACCTTGTTCTATCCTCTTCACTATTTTGTCTTCCACTTCCTTGGGCTTCAACATTAGTGCAAAGCCAACTCCTTCTCCTTCCTCTATGTCTTCCAAGAACTCTTTATCACTCACCATTAGGACATTAGGACCTTCCGTCTTCACCTCTATATCTTCTAACAATGACTGAATTTTGAAAGTCATGTTATCCTTCTTGAAAGTATAGGAGTTCTTCACTCCATCATGGATAGCTTGGCAGTCAAATTGCCATGGTCTACCTAGGAGCAAGTGAAATGCATCCATGGGCATCACATCACATAGTACCTTGTCCTTATATCTCCCTATAGAGAACTCCACCCGTGCTTGCTCATTCACTAAAACATGCTATCCCTTATTGAGCCATGTTACCTTGTAGGGATGAGTTTGAGGTATCCTTGTCATATTTAGTTTGATGACTACCTCCTCTAATACAATATTATCAATAGACCCTAATTCTATGATAACCCTACATACTTTACCCATCACCTTACATTTGATTCTAAACAAAGACCTCATTTGGCTTGGCTCCTCCTTGATTGGCTCCTTGATCAATGTTCTCCTCATCATGAGGTTCTCACCTTCCTTTGAGTTTAATGGCACCTTGAGGTGTTTATCAACTATATTTTTGTCTTCTTGGACCAGATTAGTCCTCTTGTTACCTCCTTGAGAAGTACTACCCTTCTCTGGACACCTATAGGCAGGGTGTCCCATTTGGTTACAATGGTAACATTTCATATTGGCAAAGTAATTGCCTCATCCTTGGCCACCACTTCTACCTCTGAAACTGGAGTTCCTTCCTCTACCACCTCTACTAGAACTTGATTCTTGTTTCTCATTGTATTTGACTTCTCCTTGTGTCCTTGATTTTGAACTCCTCCCACCATAGCCACCTCTTTGTCCTCTACTATCTCTTCCTCTACCTCTTCCTTTAGAACTTTGTTCTTGTTTCCTTTCTCATCTATCTTCAAGGCCATTTGATAGCATTGGAAGATGGTTTTTAAGTTCATAAGACTCATGTCTTCTTGAATAGACCATTTGAGTCCATTCAAATACCTAGCTAGCTTGATGCTTTCATCTTCAACCACTTGTGATCTTAAGCACAATTTTTGGAACTCTTCGATGTAGTCTTGGACATCCAAGTCTTTTTTTCTGAGATTATGTCTCCTCCTATGTAGCTGAACTTCATAATCATTTTTCAAATAGGTCTACTTCATCTTAGTCGCCATGCCCTTCCATGTGGCTATAAGATTCTTTCCTTCTTTCTCATTTTCAGTTTGAACAAACTTCCACCATGTGAGAGCTGAACCTCTCAATCTTGACTTGGCCACATTTAATTTTTGGGCCTCTGTGATACCATCACATTCAAAATGGTTCTCTATTCTATCTATCCAATCCACTACTGAATCTAGATCCATTTGTCCACTAAATAGTGGCACACCCTCCAAAGCTTTACCACTTAAAGCCTTCAATGCCTTTAAGAAGGGTTCTTGGTCACTGACAGGGTCAGGGGTTGGAGCTTCCTCTTCTAGATCCACTCATTTCTCCCTTGCTTCTTCTTCTTATTTCTGATCTATCTTATCCTTCATCTTCTCAGCTTTTTCTTGGACTTCTCCAAAGAGTTACTCCATTTGAGACAACCTTTCTCTTAACAACTTGTTGTCTTCTTCTTTATCTTCTACCTTTTTGGCTAACTCAGCGTTAGTCACCATGGATTTGTCTTTCTCTAAACTTCCAGATGTGTTCTCCCCAACTAATTCAGTAAGTTGAAACATCCACCACAAGCCTAATCTTTAATCAAGCTCTGATACCAATATGATGTAAGTGTTCCAAATGGCTTGCTTGCACAATTGCTAAGAAGATCTTCTTTATCTTCTTCAAGGATCCTAATCTCCTCTAGGGTCTTTATTAGTCTTAGATCATTAACTAAGTCCTAATCATACTCTCCTCTAAGAGTCTCCAACTTGTGCTTCACCTTTGAAAGACTAACACCCTATAGTCACTTCACTTCTCCACTTCTCCTACTTACACTTAGAAAGGTCTTAGTGCCAATTTCCACTCTAACATTCTTGATTAATTTGCAGGGGTGTCCATAACCTTGTAGAAATTTCATATGATCACATTTGAATCCATCTTGATGGTTCTCATATCCATTTTCAGTCAAGTCTAACTTTTTGTGTTCAAAAGGCCTAATTTGGCTTACTTCCTTGTAGCCCTTGACAGTGTGTTTTTCTCACTTATTTCAAAATTTTTCCAAAGAAGTTCAAATTATAAGACCATATCTAGATACCCTTTATCCTTTTACAAAGGATTTTTTAAGTCTTAAACCCCATATCATCCGTACATGGGGTTCCTACAAACTAGGTCCAATAGGGCTAATAGGCCTAAATTCTAGGATAGTTTGCAACTCTATGCATAACTTGCTCAAAAATTGACTTCACTAATTGGTATGGACTCTACCCTCCTAGAATGTCAAGGTAACACTAAACCCTAACAAGAAATGTACTTGGACCGTACATTTCTTTCTTTCCCTGCACATGAATGCTCACTGTTTCACTTACAAACCTCTAACCGAACAATGCATGCTCGCCTAGGGCTTGGGTCTAAAAATAGTAGACCGACTTCCTAAGACTCCTAAATCTAAAGATATGTACACCACTAACTCCCCTAACATTTCCATCTACCCTTAGGTGTTTCCCACGGTTAGATTTTATGGGGGAGCCATGACTTTACAGTCTGGTCAGGACAGGACCAATGGACTCTTTAGTTACAAAACAATTTAGCTATGACTGTATACTACCTCTAATCAACTAACTCACTGAATGAAAATTTCCTCTAACTATCCTATGCACACAAAAAAATCATTATATTCAAGCTCTCAATCCATACAATATGATTGTCACAAGGAAATGCTCAGGATTCTCAGAAAACCAGAATTGCAGAGCTCTATTCAACTTCACATTTGTTACAATGTAATGACTAAATGTTTGATTTGAGTCTCTCTATCCATTAGATGACTTATTCTACCATTCTAGGCCTTTTTGGTTGATTCCCCACTCCTAGTTTCAAGGAGAATCCAATGTAGCCAATGTTGCATGCAACATTTGCAATTATTGCAAATGTTGTCATGACAACAATTTAGCAACTTTTGGCATCTTTTCTATTATGCCTTCTCCCTGCATTTTAGGACCTCTAACCTCTTCAATGAAATGATCCAAGATCATTAAAGACCTTATGGCATCTCTATGTCCACATTTAAGTGATTTGGACACATTCATGACTCCAATCCCACATTTAGCAACTAATCCTAAGAATTTGAAAAACTACTAATAATGGCTATTGTTGTGACCTTAGTCCTAATGACTAACTCACTTAGCCTACATAGAAATGACCTTCTAAGGTCCAAAAAAAAACTATCCTATCTTGACTTGGCTAAGGTCAAGTACAAGCCAAAATGATTACAACTTGGAGGTTAGCCTAGGTGTGCTCCTGCACCAACTCACCACCTCTATCCGTCTCAATCATTTTATCTTTAAACTAGATTCATTTTCAACTTTTGCTTTAAATAACTTGAATTTGTCAAATGCCTTAGATTTCTCTCTCAAATATTTAACCCACATCATTCTAGAAAATTCATCAAAAAAAAGTATAAAGTACCTTTCACCATAATAAGATCTGTCTCTTGTAGGACCACATAGATCTGTATGTACTAGATCCAACTTCCCTTTTGTTGAATAAGATTTTCTTTTAAAAATGCTTCTAGTCTACTTCCCCATAACACAGTCTCTACACATAGTGTTAGATGGTTTCACAATCTTAGGTAGATCTCCTACTGCATTTGTGATACTTGCCTTCACAATGTTATCAAAGTTAACATGAAAAAATCTTCTATTCCATAACCAACTATCATCAACCTTCACAATAAAATAAGAAGCTTCAGATGTATTCAATTCAAATACATTACCTCCAGATTTAGTACTAGATGTGATCAAGTCCCCTGATTTACTTCTGATAGAACATTTCCCATCAATGAATTTCAATCAATAACCTATGTCCACTAGTTGTCCAACAATCAACAGATTATGCTTAAGTCCATCAACAAGTAGTACATTGTTAGTATTAGTCTTTCCATCTAGAGAAATAGATCCAACTCCAATGATAAGCTTAGGAGTATTGTCACCAAATATAACAACACCACAATCATATCTGTTCAGACTAAAAAACTTGTTTTTATCTCCAGTCATATGATGTGAACAACCACTATCTATAACCCATTCAGATTTCTTTTCTATACAAGATACTAAGGCTTTTTCTTCATGTATAGGTTCATCATCCTTAATAACAATAAATCTTTCATCATAATCAACATCATCATCAGAAATTCCTTCACTAGCATAATAACATTCCTTGTCTTTTGAATACCTTCATTTTTAAAACTTAGGTTTATGTTTTGGAACCCTTGTAGGACATCGAGATGCAAAATGACCAATCTTGTTACATGAAAAACATTTCAAAGGTAACTTGAATTCAAATTTAACTCTCTTTTCTCTTCTAGAGATCAGGGCTACCACTTCATCTATCTTTCTTTAGTCCTCTTGTATCTTTTCCCATTCATTAACATAGTTTCTAAGTTCTTCTCTCAAGTTACTATTGTTGGTGCTCGCAATTCCAGATAAGGTCTTTTGTTTCTATGCACAGTTGCCTTGAATGTTGACTCAACTTTAGGTAAAGAATCTCCTAGTTCTATGACCTCAAAATTAGTTGGATTTCCAATCAACATAGCTCTATTGAATTTCGGTGCCAAAGGTATAATCTCCTCTATAGCTTGTACTTTAGTTTTGTATGCAGGTGTCAGAGATCTGAGTATCTTTGCAATCACTTCTTCCTCATTGTAAGTACCTCTAGAGTTTCTGATGCCAGTAACCACTTCAGTAATTCTTTATGCATATGTCCTAATGTTCTCATCATCTTTAATTTTTAATGATTCCATATTTTTCTTCTAGTTTTGTAGCTTTACCTGTTTCGTAAACTTATCTCCTTCATATAGTGCTTCCAATCTTGTCCAAATTTCATGTGCAGAGTCCAATTCTTTTGCTTCTTTGAATTCGCCTTTAGAAAGTGCATTGATCAATGATTCCCTTGCAACCATATTATATGAAAATAACTTCTTATCATCTTCAGTAGCTTTATCCAATTCAGCCTCAGTCTTTATCTTTTCCTTTCTTTTCTTGATCATCTAGTAATCGATTCCCAAACATAGCAAATGTGTTCTCATCTTGTTCTTCCAACTGTCAAAGTTTTTTAGGATCAAATTTTGGACTATGCTTCTTGTATTAAGTCATCTTTAGGATCACCTCAAGCTGTTAAGATTTCTCTCTAAGGACTAGTAGCTCTGATACCAATTGTTAGGAATAACAGTTTACAAGCACAAATAAGAGGGGGGTGAATCAGTTGTGATACAGATTATTAAACTCTAAACTTTATAAACCAAAACTTTAATGCAAATGATAAAACAGTAAATGCCAACACAATAACACAATCCTTTTTGTCAAGGAAACTATGTTAAAGGTAAAACCCCGTTGGGAATTAGCACCCACAAATGATGTATTGATGGTATAATATCCATATTAAAAGATTTATCCCTGTTAGGAGCTTATTACAATATTAAAGTACATAGTCCATGTTAAAGGATAGACCCTATTAGGAGTCAAGAGTAAGAGTGGGATCACTTCCAAAATAAGGTTAAATCCACCCTCAAGGATTAACAATCTAAACAAGTGTATATCAAAAATATACAATACAATGAACTATCTGATAGCAACTATCTTCTCTTGGTCAGCTCCAATGAAGTACTATAATCTCAAACTCTTCTCTACATCTAGTAGCCAATCAAGCTTCATAGCTTCACAACTTCCACACTTCTCTTTCTTCACATTACTCTCACATACTACTACTACTACTAGTTTTCAAAAGAAAAGATCTCTCATATATACCCTATTACAATAATTGATTAGGTCAACCAATTAAGCTTTCCCAATATACAAATAATTATTTAACCCCTTGCTAAGATACACAAGGTATCTAAAACAAGTAAAAATAAATTACATTACATCAGATATACTCCAAGATCTGCAATCCATGCTCACAATCCATAATACACACTACATCTCTGAAGTTGACCCCAAAAAGGTCTCCTCCAAAATACACGCCACAACTGATGTCACAAATAATCACACGACAATCAATCAACAAAAAAAATTCCTCAATGTGTCCTCTGTCATCCCTTAAGCTCACATAACCTGAATCATCTTTGCCTGTAAGATATGCCCAAAACACAGAGATATGCTCTGTCAAGCATCACTGTCACAGTCTAGAAACTAGTCTTCACTAAAACATTAGTAACATCACCACTATGCAATATTAAGCCAAGCGACCTTAGGAATAAGGTCATCACAAATCCTTCTTCATATCCTTATCTTCGATCATTTGGATTCATCCATACGGTGTTCATACACTTCTGTCAGTCATCATACAATAGTAATAACCAGTCTATTCACTCCAAAGAAACATATGTTGACATCAGTGACAAAACATGAATGCAAACAACATCAATAGTACCCAATTCTGATATCATCCAACATGGAGCTTGAGCAAGTATCATTGATTCACATCCTAAGCATTGGAAAAATCTCTACATCAACAAGGCTCTTTTGGGTGCTTTTGGTTTGCACTCTCTCATTCCTTTACTTTCTTTGTCTTCTCACATATGTTGTTTTGGGTTTATTAGTTGAATGTCTTAGTTCACTATTGCATTCCTAGTTAGAATAATATTTTTATTGCATACATTTTTGGCACGCCTAGTGGGACCCACTTCACAGGTCATTTTTTTTTACTTGCAAGATTACTAAGCACAAAACTAACATTTTATTATTTTGAGTGGCTTTTTTGCAAGATTTTTTGGGATTTGCAGGTTGGAGGAGGAAGAGTAGGTGGTCACATTCTCGTGAAAACCTTCATTTTTCATGCAGTATCAAATTTTACGCCTTGCACGATTGTGGGGAAGATTGGCGAGAATGTAGGCAGGGTCAGCGGGATCGCGATCCCATAGATTGTTCCCTTTTGAGAGGCTGGGAGATATTTTCTTTTGTTTCTATCTATTTTCTCCACTCTTGTCAGTCCAAAAAGAACGCGGTTTGACTACGCGGGAATGTAGGCTGAATTTTTGTACACCATAAGACATTTATTTTACACAAACTATTAAAAAATTGTAATGTCAATAGCCTGCAGGATCGTTGTTTGACCCGGTGGGAATGCAGTTTGACCTAGCGGGTTTGATATATGCCCTTGCGAGATCACAGTTTTACTGACTGTTTCCTTTTTTCTCTGTAGGTCTACAAGATTGTATGTATGGACAATGATATTTATATCTTAAATCACTTATTAAAAAGGAACAAACCTCATTTATCTTTAATTTGGTAAATTTAAATGAATCCACACTTAGTTTTGGTGCATTAAAATAAACAAAGGCTAAAAAGAAATCTCCAATCAAACATTTCAATTTGGGTTTAAAATCAAGCCACAATTCTTGAATGCTTAAAGGAAAAGAAACAAATTAATCAAACACTTTGATTTGGGCTTAAAATGAACACACACAATCTTGAATGCATAAGGTAAAGGAACAAAGAAAATTTTCCAAAAGCAGTACTTTGTAAAGAAAAAGAACCTTGCATGTTAATCATGAGTGTTTGATGTCATAGATAGAAAACACCTAGGTATTTAATTGTCCATTTGGAAAGAATGAGTGCTTGGTGTGTTTGAAGGAGTGTTTTTCAGCACTTCCTTAGAGCTATTTTCATTTCATTGCAAAACCTTACTAAATTAAGTGACGTACAAAAGTATCTTATATGTGTATCATCTCCCCTCACCTTTGTGAATCTTGGGTGATGAGAAAGTTTAAGTTGCTTATTCTACTTCTATAGAGACATGTCTAGAGGGTGTGTTTCCCCTTTAGAGGATGACCTCAAATAGGCGATCCCTTCGGCCGATATAGAAATAAGACACTGAAAAAAGGCTTGTCTTACATCCCACCATGCTTGGGGAGGCATGTTGAAGGTAGTCTATACTAGGTGAAGTATCCCTAGCATATCGACATAGTCAACTAGGCTCTTAAGTGAGACACACATGTACAAACCAATTGGGGGGACACCATGAAATATTATTAAAATCCATTTAAACTAGAAACCTACATGTTTCACCCCCAAAAAAACTTGATAATCATTTTGCAAGGAGGATAGTAACCTCCCCAAGATCACTCATACATTCATGCCACCTTGAGCATTTGCAGTATAATACAACATCATGACTAGAGCCATTGTGTGCTTGATGATGGTCATATTCTGATTAGCTCTCATGTGTTTGCCTACATTTATGAGCACAGATTTTTGAAGTTGAGTTGATTGCGTAAGGTAGAAATTGCTTGTTCATGTCATCAATGTTACAAAACCTATGAAAACACTTTTAGAACATACACACTCAAAAGATCCATGTATTTTTCCAATGAGATCAAAATTTTTTTGTTCTTGAAAGGTTGCTTTGTCCCTTGCAATATTTCTTGCTCACTTATCACAAAATCACAATAATTGTCCAAAAGAAACCAAGGCAAACTTACCGTAGTCACTGCCTAAGTCCCAAGAGATTCAAACTTTGTTATCATCATCAAACCTGTGCACATAACTGCTTTGGGGAATCACAAGAAAGTTAAGACCCAGCTACCCCTCACATACAAAGAATAGAAATCTTCCAATCAAGAAGCCAAGAAGTACCAAAATATTGTTGATTCCATCAAGCAAGAGATTCACAAGTGTGAGGAATACAAAAAATTCATCTACAATAACAAGCTTGCAAGTTTCATGGCCAAATATCTTTTGAACTACACCTTTGTCAACTTTGAGCAATACAACTAGCTGGAACATCACAATATCCCCATTTTTTCCTCTTCTTATTCATTTAGCTTGCATCTTAAGACCATCATTCTAGTCCCCATCCTTAGGAGTGCATCACCCAATCAATCTAGCAAAATCCAATTGAAAACATACCCTTCACTTGGTGTTATATCCTTTTGAGTTGTTTAGTACCCATATCTTATCAAAAACCCATCATTAGGCTCCCTTTACTAAGCATTGTTTAGGGTAGCCCATCTTGTCTTTGTGGCCCCATCACCTTGATCAAATGGTTGGTTTACATTAACAAAGAATATTTTCCTCTGAAGACCACAAGTTTGTCTTAGGTTGACACAATCACATCCAGTTAAGCTTGCATTAGAAAAGGCAACTCATAATCATTTTGTTACACCAAGTCATCCTTAGGTCCTTAAGGCACCCCCATCATCTTAGTATCATCATCAAAGACATTAAAATCCCAAAATCATTGCACTGCCATCCTTAGTCACCTAGGAATCTTGCACCTTGCTTAGCATCTTGTATCTCTTTAGGACATCTATTTCATGCCACCCAAAACTCGAACCAAGAAGAAGAAGGACATGGACACCAATCTTGTCGCTAGCTTGTCCAATTCGACAGTGGACCGTAACAACACCATGGTGACTTTTGATCCTTGGAACCAAGCACCAAATGAACATGTATGGGTTGACCCAGATAAGACTCCCACCATAAGTTCCATATAAGTATTCATGTATCATCCTAGACATGCGCACATGGTCAACACCTTTATAGGAAACAACAACCACACCATCATAGCTATCTTTTAGCGTGAAGGAATCCAATTGCCTCCTAGAATTCTACCACCATGAATCCCTTGATCTATAACCATTCCTAGTGTATTTTTCCATCTCGTGGTAGAATAAATTGCTGACCCACTTCAAAGCACATCCCAAGTTACATCTCTCATACCTCATTTTATCCAACCCATAGCCACTCAACCCATAGTACACACCATGGCACAACCAACGCCATTCTCCATCATGGGGTCATCATCCTCCAATATTTTTCCATCTCCATCATCACAACCTATCCAACCCATTGCTTCCCCAATTTCACAACCTATGGCTGGCCCTCAACCAATCAACACGCAATCAACTATTTCTCAACCCACAAACACCCATCCAATCATCTCACAACCATAAGTAACGCAAACTAAAAACACCTCAATACCAATATCCCTTCCACCCATTATACCTACATCACACCAACAACAACCATAATTCACTACGGGTATGTGCCACCCACAGGAGCCTTTAACCAACAATTATTTCCACAAGGGCCCACATTTCATGCTCAGCCTACTATTCCCATGCAGAATTTCCTAGCACCTCTTATGTAAATGCAATCCAATCCAATACTTTCACATCAAGCTTCCTAAGTTGTCCAAACCATCCAATCCACCTCAGCATCCACTTGGAGCTATTCTCAAACTTCCCTACAAGAACTTGGGATACCAACACATTCCAATAGTACAAACCTTGTCACTTCCCAAGTGAAAAAACCATTCATCAAATCCTTCATCACCGCACAGTCCTTTGTGTAACACATCTGACAAAAAAACCACCTAAACCAATTATTTGGTCATACCTCCATCCCCAACATCACAAACCATCCTACCTCCTCAACAACCAAGCATCCCCTCTTGTATCAAATGTCTTGCTCCTTATACTAGGAGCACTCACACACAACTGACATATCCCATGCACAATAGTATTTCCTTGCAACCATCTTATGTGGTTCCGACCAGAGCTCACCCAACCTATCTGATCCCTTAGCAAGCGCAACATTTTTGTCAGCAACCATCACAACTGTGATAGTCTTTATCATCAATCCTCCAAAATTACCTCACCCAACCACATTTTCCACCTTTGCAACCCACTTATGCCATCAACCAATCCCCTTATCACACACTCTAATATCCCCCATAGAATCCTCTGTACTCACCTGCCGCATTTGACCTGTATCAGGAACTCAAATCCCATGTACTGGGGGCACCTAATCCACCACCTGTCAATCAAGAATGGGAAGAAATAAAGAACACTCTGAAGGAGCTCAGAGCAGGGACCGAAGCCAACACATTCAAATTCAAGGAGGTATGTCCCTATCCCTTTTATCGATCCACCATAGTCATACCCTTACCAAAACATTTTGAGACTCCCAAATTTGACAAATATAGGGGAAGGGAGATCATGTCAGCCACGTTAAATAATTTTACATGGAATTCCAAGAGGTAGCATACAATGATAACTTTCTCATGCACCTCTTCCCAAAAATCATAGGAGGGGCAGATCTTGAGTGGTTCTACAAAATCCCCTATGAAAAAATCAAAAAATTTGCAGAACCGTTTAAAAATTTCATAGCCCAGTATGCACATCACATCAAGAATGAACTATCTATCCTAGACTTGTGTAACTCCAAGAAAAAAGGAGGAGAAATCCTAGAAAATTACTTACAAAGGTGGCAAGGCCTTACCACAATATTGTTGTACCAACCTCTTGAGAAATATTTGATAAAGATATTTATCGATAATCTTCATCCCAAACTGGCACACCATATCCACATGAACTATCTACAAATATACCAAGAAATATTAGGAAGAGGAATGGACCTCAAAAAAGGTCTCATCGGTAACAAAACCATCAAGTTGTATAAAGAGACTCATCATGATAGACCTAACAATGATCGATCCCGTTATTGGAACAAGAACAAGAGTGCTATGACCGATGGTGCCACAGATACCAAACATGTCTAGATCATTGTAGCTGGTCCAAAAACTCCCACACTTGCATATAAGAAACCCTCACATTAGAAAAAAATATGCCAACAAGATGCACCAACATATCCTCATCCTAGGGAAAATTATCAGCCAAACTACCAAACTCTCGTAAACCAAACGAATGCCATATCTATCCTGCATGGACAAACAAAACCATGAGCCCAGAATACAAAAAAACACATATTCACCCCTTTGGGTGAAGCCATAGATGTCATCTTCCATCAAATGGCTAAAGCCAATTTGATTGTATACCCATAAATACAACCGTTTGATGAATCAACACCAAAACCTAAGTGGTACAAAGACAACAAATATTGTGACTACCATCGTGTTAAAGGACATGATACCATAAAGTGAATGAAGCTAAAGCATTACATCCATGACCTCATTGACCATGAATAAATCATAGTAGATTCCCCCACCCAACCATCGCCAAATACTCACCTACAAATCTATCAAAGTGTGTTTCCTAAACACAACTTTGGTAAAGGACCCACCAATCCCGCTCAACCCTCAGACCAAGGGAAGAGAAAGCAAGGATATCATGCTAATAAAAAAGACTACACCAATGCATACATCAACTACGACCATCTCATCAGTTGCATATCCCAAGTAGAACCCTCGTTAAATGTAATTCATGTCAAGGGCACAAATAGTCAGTGTGCAGTCACCACTCGTTGATGAAGAATATCTGTCACATGTGCTAATATTTCTCCATCTGCTGGAACACAATGCAATCTATTGGAACACTTAGGGAATACCCTTGCCAAAATCTCCATCTTGGATCTCCTCCACACTTCACCTACCCACTAATAAATCCTTAATAATTCTCTATAAGAATCGCGTGTCCCCAACAATATTGACACTACCTAGTTCCAAAACCTCTTTGGTCACCTAATTGCATCTTATGGGATCTCCTTCAAACAAACATACATGCCATCCATCGAACCCAACCACAACCTCCCTCTCTGCATTTCCGTCAGGGTTAAATATTTTGTCATCAAAATACTCATGATAGATAATGGTTCGAACCTCAATTTATGCACTTTACAATTTATCAAACAATTGGGGTATATCAAGTCATACATAATGAATTATATCATTACCATCAAGGTTTATGAAAATCTAGAGCACACATTTGAAGGTACCATCTCACTACCCATCCAGTTGGACCCAACAGTGCAAGATACAATTTTCCACATCGTTGATCTTGACCTCCCCTTCAACATCCTCCTTGGATGCTAATAGATTCATTCTATCTAGGTTGTTCCCTCAACCTTCCATCAGTGCATCAAATTCCCACACAATGGCACTAAAATCACCATCTGTGCAAACCCCCAGGCCTCCACATACTTCCATGTGTTGGAAGATTTATTCCCGCATTCAACTCATTGTCCCAAAATTGACATCGATACTTCCATTTCCATTTCTTCTAGATCCTACGTTGATCCAAAAACTATCCTCTCATCCACTCTATCCACTATCAAGCTCAATAATAGAAGTTGTGGTGAATATAGGATATAAGATGTGTTCGTAGTTGGGGCCCTGCCTATGGACCCAAACAAACAAGGACACTCATCTCATCAAGAATCACGCCAAGAAAGTGAGCCATAGCCAAGAAAAATGGGATCATCAACATTCATGTCTCATGGTATCCTAAATAACAAGGAAATGGAACCTGACATCAAAAGGTGGTTATATCAGGATCCTTAGGCCCCTGATGAAAAGATCCTTGGATATTTCAAAAACAAATACCCACACTCTCACAAGATAGCAACAGAGAAGTGGAATTACCAAGGAGATGTCTTAGGCCATGAAGAGGGTGGAATGAAGGCTCCTATTGAGCCTCCATGTTTTCCAAGAAGTCAAGGACTAGGTTTTGGCCTCGACATGACTAGGGAAACCAATGAAAATAGCTACACCTATCATAATACCCTTGGTGAAATTGTCGAAGTCAAAGACATCTCAGAAGAGAAAATTGTGAGAGCCTACGACGATGCCCTTGATGAAAAAACCTTCCTGAGAAACTCTATCCTCTGCCAAATTTCCATCAACTTCATTGACCTTCCCCTTGTCCACCCCAAACTCATAGACTGGGACCAACCAAGCATTGTATACATCGATTAATTCCAAAGTGAGGATGCACTCCTAAGATTCATGGGGGAAACATAACAAAAAAATAAATAGGGGCATGATTCAACACATGTCTAAAAACTAGATCCCAAAGCATACTTTGGGGAAGACGAGGTCTTCAGCCGGAAAAGTGAAAAAAAAGAAAAAAAAAGAAGAAAAAAATGGATCTCTTAGCGAAAACCCCTCTAGGGCTCTATCTGATCATGAAAAACTAAAAACAAAGGGCATATCCACTGGTGAAAACCTCTCTGAGGTGCTAGAAGATGAAGATCATCCTCTTCCTCTCATGCATGATTATAGGCCCAAGTAGTCGTCCATTATCATAGAAGAAACAAAGCCTATCAACCTGGGTATAGCGCAACATCATTATCAGAAGGTGAAGAACTAGCTCTCACTGCTCTCCTTTAGGAGTTTATAGAAAATTCACAAGGTCCTATTCTCATATGCCTGGATCAGACCCTAGTTTAGTATTCCACCATCTGGCAGTGGATCCAAATATCAAACTAGTAAAACAAAAGCTATGAAAGATGCATCCAAAAGTAGTGTTATTAGTTAAGGCAGAATTAGATAAGCACCTCCAAGATAAGATCATTTGTGCCATCAACTATCCTAATTGGATCTCCAACATGGTGCTTGTATCCAAGCCAGAAAAATCAATCAGGATATGCACAGAGTTTCAAGATCTTAATAAGGCATTGCCCAAAAGATTATTTTCCCCTGCCAAATATCAACATGATAGTGGACCTCACCACTAGACATGAGATGTTGTCTCTCATGGACAGTTTCTCTGGATATAATCACATCCATATAGCAGAAGAAGATCAACATAAGACAACATTTACAACCCCCTGGGGAACCTTCTACTACAATATGATGCCATTTGTCTTAAAGAATGTAGGGACAACTTATCAGAGATCCATGACCATTATCTTTCACAACATGATCCAAAAAATTCTTGAAGACTATGTGGATGACATCCTGACCGAATCAATAAAAAGAGAAGATCACCTCAATGTACTATAATATGTATCTAATCGGCTCGGCCAACATGTATTAATGCTCAACCCGAAGAAGTGTATTTTTGGGGTCACATCAGGAAAGCTCTTAGGATTCATTATATCAAGAAGGGGCATAGAAATAGATCCAAAGAAAGTTAAGGCGATCATGGAAATACCTCCACCGGTTACACTTTGGCAATTACGTATTCTACAAGGAAATTTTTAATATGTACGGTGCTTCATCTCTCAACTAGTGGATAAGTATCATCCATTCACTCAAATGTTGCGAAAAGACACCAACTTTAAATAGGATCCACTTTGTCAGAGAAGCTTCCAGAATATCAATGAATACCTCCTGAGCCCACCCATTTTGGTACCACCAACACCAGGAAGACCTCTTATCTTTTACATCTCTGCAAATTCTATGATACTGGGGGCACTCCTGGCTCAACTATATAACAATGAAAAAGAAAGAGCCATCTATTACATTAGTCGTACACTAGTAGGTTATGAGCTCAACTATTTACCTATGGAAAATGCATGCCTGACAGTGGTTTTTTCCACTCAAAAACTTTGTCATTATATGCTAAGTCATACGGTAAATCTCATATCCAAGGAGGACCCTCTCAATTACCTACTATTCAAGAATACTCTCACAGGACGTATGAAAAAATGGGTAATACTCCTAAGCAAATTCGACATCCAATATGTAGAAAAAAAAGCAATCAAGGGGAAGTTATCATGGATTAGCTAGTAGAGGAAATATTCATGGATGCTTATCCTTTGGTCATGGAATTTCCAGATGAACATCTATGCATGGTCGAAGAACAACCAACCTGGAAGGTTTAATTTGACGGGTCTTACATAACTCATGGTTCAGGGGAAGGAATAGTATTTGTCACTCCTCAAGGGGACTACATCCCCAAATAATTCAAATTAGGATTCCTCTACACAAATAACATCACAAAGTACAAATAAATCAATGTTGGACTCTGAATGACAATCCAATGGAATATTACAAAAATACATGTCTTCAGAGACTCACAACTCATCATAAAACAAGTCCTAGATGAGTTTCAAACAAAAGATGGCAAGTTTTTACCTTACAAAGAGATCGTCAAAAAATGAAAGAACACTTCATACAACTGCATATTACCCAAGTGCCTAGATTACACAAATAAGGCTGCAAATGTAATGGCCACTATTGGTTCTCTCTTAGAGCTTCCTTGGGATGCAACACAAAATGAATTCTTAGTTGAGCAACTTCACACACCCACTTATGAAGGCATCGATTCTGAAAGGGTATGTGTCTTGGTTGGTCCCCAGTCACCATGGTACCATGACATCCACACATATCTAAATAATGGTATTATATCCCCCCACCTCACAAACACCCAACACCAGAACCTCATTTGTAGAATTTCCCACTACACTCTCGTAGTCAATACCATATATCGTCGGGGCTATCATAATGTTCTCTCTAGGTGTTTAGATAGAAATGAGGCCACTCAGGATTTACAAGATGTACACGTTGGGATCTACGGTGCCCACACAAGTGGCATGGTCTTAACCAAACAAATTCTAATAGCAGGATACTACTAGCCTACGATACATGATCCTATGAATTTGTAAAGAAGTGCCTACCCTGTCAATAGCATGCTAGTCTACTCTATGCTCTTGTATAAGATCTACAAGTCATTAAGCCCCTGTGGTCATTCTCTTGTTGGGATTTTGACCTCATTGGTAAGATCACCCTGTCGGGATTAATGGGAAGTATGTACTAAGAGGGGTGGGGTGAATTAGCTGTACCTTTAAAACTTTTGCATGCCTTTTATCAATTAACCTTTGTAATCAATTGTATATCCATTCAATCTGATTTAAACTATCTTGATGTGAGTTATATCAAATCATAACATTAACATACATGTGAAAATTCATAGAAACATTCATCAAAGTAAATTGACACATACCACAAGATATGATATCAGAAAAAACTTCTGTGAGGAAGTAAAAATTATGGTGGGGATGGCACCCACAAAATCTTCACTATCTGCATATTGGAAGGGGCCAGTTAAGGCTTACAATTTTATCACTTCTGATGATCTAACCTATTAGGAGTATCAATGGAAACTTGTTAAAGTCCAATCTATTAAGAGCTTTAGCAACACTGTTGAGTGTGCACTCGGCTAAGAGATTTGTTGTTGGATGGTTAAATCCACCTTCCTTGAAAGGATTTTTACACTTTTCTCCACTTGTTAGAATGATAGAAAATTACAAATTGACCTGGTAAATGCAATCTCCTATTGCTGATATAGATCCTATTTAGTTTACATAAAACTATTATCACCTAATTGTGATTGATTAATACCTCTGATTCTCGGCATGCTTTGTTCTTGGTTCTTGCTAACCAAATTCACCTTTTGTTGTCCCTGTTCTTGAAACTCTTAATCTGATCCATAGATGTGCTTGTATGATTCATTCATATTCTCCTATCCCTTCACATCATCTATTCATCCATGATAATTAAATATTGCATCATCTATTTATAGATGGATTGACTTCATCAAGTTTTGATAAAAAACAATGTTAACTCTAAGATCAGGTTTACAACTTGTACCTAGATCTCCTAGTCTATGTGTTTTAAATCAATTAGACTGATTAAAGTACTTAAATTCATGTATCTTTTCCATAAAGAAATGTATTTAAAACAATTAAATATTCTATAAATAGAATACACTTGCTTTATCAGATGTGGAAGTCAGATCCACTTTTTTCGGGCTGCAACTGACTTTTAGTTTTGTCTGTCAGTCATGCTTGACTATCCTTTGGTTTTGTTTCATCTGTTGCACTGTATCTATCTTGTCACTTTGCACTATAAGTTTCATATCAGGTTCCTCTTTTGGGTTCCACTTTATCTTTCTGTCTTTTCAATTTCGGTTTACACACTAACTTGTGTCATCAGTTCTCTTTGCACTTAGTCATCTTCGGTGATCTCTTAGTATCTGATCTTTGGTTTTCTCAGTCCTATCTTTCGGTGTAAGCTTACCAAAAGTGTAGTTTGTATACTAATGGAAAATTAAAGTCATCAATCTCCCCCTTTGACATTAGTATCAAAAACTGATATGTGCAAAATACTAACAAAATGTTAAGTATATACAACATATATAATCCTTAGTCATTTAACGACCCCCCTTTGTATATGCTGGTATATCTGTACATATGATGTCTTTCCTTATACATATAATTTTCATCATTTTCTCCTTTGTACTCATACTATCATTTTCCCATATAACTATCCCATATACATATCATATTTACCATTTGCCCATCTGAATGAATGAATGTACATATCATCATTTTCCCCCTTTTTTGATATTAAGGGAAATGGTCTTTACCTTTAGAGCTTATAAAAAATATGTGACTGTGAAGACTTCATGTCTTCCATCATTTTCATTCACTGTTATTTGAGGTTCTCTAGAGCCATGTTCTTGAGTGTAATCTTGGAGTTCATATCATAGATGTTGTCTGCCACAGACATCTCAAGAGTTGCAATAATTTGCCTTGCTGAAGTCATATGGTGCTAGAGCAGTGTAAGATTCGGTAGAAGTTGAGCTTGGAGCTCGGTTACTTCTTCCTTGAAATGTGTTTCTACGTCCCACAGCTCTTGCCTTAACCATTTTATCTCTATTATCTTCTCATAATGTAGTTTGACTGCATTGTCTCCATTGTTGGTTAAGCTTTGTGCACTATTTTCTAGATCGGTATCCAGCTTTGCAATGTTGTCATTATTCTCCTTAGTGAACTTGTCAATTGTGGTCAATGTTTAAATTAAGGCTATAGCTTTGGATATGATTGGATCTAATTCAGATATGAATTCTGATAGCTTTACCTTATTTACTACCACTTCTTGGCTGATGTTCTCTATGAGCTTCTGTTGGTATTTCATCTTGGCTCTCTCCTCTATTGCCTTCTCAGCATCAATGTTATGAGTTGTGATTGCATCGGTGAGGGTAGCTAGTTGATAAAGTATAGGATTGCTTTGATCAATATCAACATTGGGTACTATTTGAGGTAGAATGTCTCATGTTTTCTCCAGTACCATGGATTCCCTGTGCTATTTCTTTAGCTTCTCTTGCAATGCCTTCCTCTGGCATATATCTCCATATTCTTGTAATTCTTAAATGTCAAGTGTAGAGGGGTCACACTTCAGTATTTCTATGATTTCATCCAGTGTGACCTCTAACTTTTTCTTCTTTGTTTTCTTCTTCTTCTGTGACTCAATAGAATGTAAAACCATTGCCAATATCTCAGCCTTTTTTTTTGTGCTTGATGAAGTGACCTGTTGTGCTTCTTTCTGCTGCTTGGCATTGGTTTCATCTCATCGAGTGTCTGCAGATGTCTCCACATTCACCTTTACATCATCGTTAGCACTCTTGTTAGTTTCCTCAAGAGTACCATCTTTTGGTGCGTCTCCTTCATTGGTGTCCTTTGCTTCATCAGTCTTGGTTTCAACATTCTTGTCTTGAGTATTTGCATCTTTTTCTTTATCTCCTCCAGTAACCTTATTAGTGTTGGTTACATTATGAGTATCTTCGATGTCTTGCTAACCATCAGTTTTATCCTTGTTTGCTTCTTCCCCTGCATCCTTTTGGGTATCCTTCTCAGGTGACTTGCTTGCTTCTTGCATGATATTGATAGCTTGTATCAATATTGGTAGTTTTCCTAGAATGTTCACTTGTGCAGTATCAATTGTTGTGTCCTACTCATCAGTTTTGTCCTTTTCAGCAGTGACATCTTCATCCTTATTCACTTTCTATGTTGGGTCATCGATAATGTCAATGACATTAGTGTCCACAATGTTGTCATTTGTGGTGTCTTCCCATGTTTCATCTACAACATTTGCAGTCTTATTTCCTATTGTATCATCTTCTTCTTTATCTAACTCAATGGATGTATCATCTTGAGTTTCCTTGTCAACCTCTTGTTGTTGAAGGTCTTTGTTGGGGCTATCCTCATCAATTTCAACCTTCTTTGATTCAGGTGGCATGAGAGAAACAAGTACTCTCTCTCTTATCTCTTTCTCATTCTTCAATGCAAATGTCTAACGTGAATATAATCTATCCAAGAGTTCCCTTGGTACATAACTTCCTTCAAATTGTACTGGTACATATTTGAAGTTGTACATTTTATCTATCATGGCATCCTCAATTTTATTCTCATCTTCTTGATTTTGTTTCGGCCATTTTCTAATGTTTGGATCTGTAATAGATCCAAAATTTGCAATATATACACAAATGTCATCAATAGAGTCAGGTTCTTTTACCTTGACACTTTCTACTTCAATAGCTTCATCTTGCTCGGTGTCCTCAATATCCTCTCAGGTTCTTATGAATTTCCTTCCTTTCTTGTTTTGTCCTCTCTTCAGTGCGGGAGCTTTCATCTTGTAAGTCTTGACCTTTCCTTTTTTTAGAGGTGAAGGAGTAGAATCTTTTGATGTTTGGCTTCTTGTTCAAGAAGCAGCTATTGTCCTTGGCATTTTAGTTGGTGGAGGAGGTGGCGAATCTTACTCTATTTCCTTAGAGTCATCCTTTCCTTCATCTTTATCGACAGATAACTGTTCTTCAGTTTCTTCCTCTTGTCCAACTTCTTCATTCTATTCAGCTTCTTCCTCTGTTGTTGATAAAATATTCTTGAGATTCTTCACCATTTTGTCCTTCTTTCTGACAATTTTCTTCACAACTAGACCAGATTTGATTCTTTTATTGGCCTCTTCATATGTTCTGAATTTTGGTCACTTCTTATCCAATGGTTCATTGATCAAGGCATCAATTGCCTTAGTAGCGAGATCAATGTTGATCGCATACTCTAATGGTCCTAACCATGCTATCCTTGGTACATCAAGCTTAATATATGTATTTTCAGTGCCAACCATGAAGCATATCTCATCCTTATATTGTTCAATGAGTTTCTCAGGGATTCTTAACCTCTTTTGCATTCGGTCTTTGAATACATTGAAGTATTCATCCATGATTGTCTCAAAGTTATCACCCAGTGTATCTATGTGCTCACTGATTTGCATGGTGACCAGTTTGGTGCTGTCCCATTTAAAATTTCCAACCGATGGGAATGTTTCTTGAAAATAAAAGAAGATGCACATTATTATTGAGCCGAACATACAAGTGTTTGACTTTGCATTCCTGATAGTCTTTAGGTTGTCCTTCAACTGATTTAGGAGTATCTTAGATAAGTCTAATTGTGTTCCCCTCTTCACAATTTTGAACATTATGTCCACTGCACATGATGCTATGTTGTTTAATCTGCTTGTCTGGAAGAATTTATAGCCCAAAACACATGCACCGAACTTGATTTCATTATTGGTTATTGTTGTAACTTTCAATCCTCTACCATCCCATTTGACTCCAGTCATTTTCTCAGTCTCAGCCTTCGGTGGATGCTTTAGTGCCTTAACTTAATTGGTTATGGGGTAACTGGTGACCACATGAATGATGTCTTAGGTTATTACCTTCGGTTCATCAAGCCATAGCTTATTGTTATGCATTCGGCTTAGCACTAACCCAATCTATTCAGTTTTGAAGACCTTCAGAAAAATTAGGGCATTGGTGAGCCCTTTCACTTCAATGTGTTTGTGCTCTTCCTTAAGGGTTCCATCGTCATTGCAAAGCTTCTTGTAAGCTTCTTCAACCTCTGATGTTCCAATCTCTGTAATCTTGCAGTGTATGAACAATCAAACATCTTCAACAAGTAAAACCCTAGCTGGGATGCGTGAAAATGCACCAGCGTCGTCGGGTTGTGAGGCAACCTCAGGATGGATCTTATAGCTAGGTTCCTCACATGCTGAATTCTCAATGAGTTTGAACTCATCTTTCTTTGCATTCTTGGATTTCACAGTTCGTGAAGTTGATGCCATTTTTAAATTTAGGGCTTCCTGCGTATTGTGTAAAAACATAGTTGTCGGTTCTTTGGAACTTACTGTTTACTGTAGCAAAGATTCCTGATCTGCGTAGGAGTGCTTTTTTTCGAGTCATGATCACTCTGTGATCCCTTCACTCTGTGCTCAAAAATCACCTTGGTCGCTCTACTCTGGGTGTCGTGAACAAATGAGTTGTTCTGATGCCCTATTTATAGTCATTACCCTAAAATGCATGCCATAAATTCTTACCAACTCCTCAGTGTTTGAAGATTGAGTTTGTCAGTGAAGACTTTGGTTGCTTTGGTGACACTTAAAAACATTTTAGAGCAGTCGTTGTTCACTTTTATTTTACCGATAGGTTTTGGTATTACTGACAACTTGGTCTTTTTGCTTGTTTACTGATGAGGCTCAGTTTATTCTTAGCAACTTTTCTTTCAACCGATGCTTCTTGATAACTGTTGACAATCTTAGCTTTGAGTGTATACCGACGGGTTTTAGTATATATGCCCAAAATCATTATTATCATAAATTTTAACAAGAAATACCATGATGCATCTTTCTTATGCTAAATTGGCATTATATCAACATACTATGGAACTAATGTAAAATGATAACATGGGTAATGCAGTTCCATACTTACTTATTCTTCTTAGGTGGGGGTGGTGATGTCACTGGATCCATTGGATGGGGTGTCACCATTTGCGTTGCTTGGTCCAGCTTCATCATTTCTTGAATATTTTCTCCACATATTATCTCTTGCCCTCCGTATATCTTCAATGGTGTTTCCATTAGGATATGTGCTTGTCTCTGTCATTTGGTCTTTGCAGTCTTTCTTGAGATGACCAACTTTATGACAATGTAAGCATGCCATTCTGGGGTTAGTCCAGCCTCTAGACTTTCTAGTCCACTATCTCATACAGTTTGCAACAATTTGACCATATCTTCAACATGTTGTACAATTCATCCAAGTGTTGTAGTCCCATACATCTTGATTATCGACTCTCTTTGGTTGATAGGGAGTTTCTTGACCTTTAGGCTTCCAAGCTTGCCTTTTCTTTTTCCAGCATTCAATATTTGTGTGCCCATTCATTTTGCATGTAGTACAATATTTTTCCACATAGGTTTCCTTCTTTGGTTGTTTCATCTTAGATTTACATTCATATGCTTTATGTCCTTTCTTGTTACATTTATAATAGAACCCTATGAATGACGATGTAGATTTAGGAATACATTTCATTTTGCCTCCACATACATTTGATGTATGACCTTGCTTTCCACAGTGATATCATGTAAGCTTTCTTGGTCTTGAATTTGTATAAACATTCATTGGATCAACTTGATTTGATGAATCTCCATTCTCGGTAAAACCTAGACTGGTATTGTTGTTGACTCTTTGTTGTCCTTCAAGAAAATCATCCATTCTTTTGTTGCTTTCTTCATCCTTTTTGATAATTTCATTATGCTATTGCTGAATTCCTATTTCATGTTTCAATTTTTCATTCTCATCCCTCAGTTCACCGATAACTTCTATTCTTTCAATGAGTTCAACATTTAATTTGTTTGCCTCTTGACTCATAAGAATAATCTTATTTGTAATCTCATGGTGATGCTCTGTAAGTCTTTGTATTTCAGACTCTTTTTCTTGTATCTTTTCTGTGATCTTTCTTCTATCATCAATAGCTAGTGTTCTTTCTTGCTTAGCTTGCATAGCATTGTTCATGACATGAGTCATTCTTACCATCTATGTCTCTTGACCGATTTGCTGAGATTTAACTTGTCCAGCCAGATGTAGATTGATTTCAGTTAGGCTTGTGATGCTTTCTTCTGATGAATCTGATGCTTTTCTTGTATTTGATCCTATAGACTCAAAGAAATCTAGTATCTCTTCCTCATGATAATCTGTCTCATTACAACGAGATGCCATATTCTCTCTTTCATCTAGCAGCTATCTCATACTGATTCTAGCTTCTTTATACTATTCAAAGAACATATGAATTTCTAGCTTTTTATTCTCAATATTTTTATCAAGTCTGTACTTCTCCATTGTATGATCTTTTCTCTTAAGCCTTTAAGATTTCCAAGAAGAGACTTAGCTCTGATACCTATTTTTGGGATTAATGGGAAGTATGTACTGAGAGGGGAGGGGTGAATCAGTACCTCTAAAACTTTTGTATCCCTTTTATCAATTAACCTTTGTAATCAATTGTATATCCATTCAATCTGATTTAAACTATCTTGATGTGAGTTATATCAAATCATAACATTAACATACATGTGAACATTCATAGAAAAATTCATGAAAGTAAATTGACACATAACACAATATATGATATCGTAGAAAACTTCTGTGAGGAAGTAATAATTGCGGTGGGGATGGAACCCATAAAATATTCACTATCTGCAGATTGGAAGGGGTCAGTTAAGGCTTACAATTTGATCACTTTTGATGATCTACCCTGTTAGGAGTATAGATGGAGACCTATTAAAGTCTACTTTGTTAAGAGCTTTAGCAACACCGTTGAGTGTGCACTCGGTTAAGAGATTTGTTGTTGGATGGTTAAATCCACCTTCCTTGAAAGGATTTTTACACTTTGCTCCACTTGTTAGAATGATAGAAAATTACAAATTGACATTGTAAATGCAATCTCCTATTGCTGATACAGATCCTATTTAGTTTACATAAAAATATTATCACCTAATTGTGATTGATTAATACCTCTAATTCTCGGTATGCTCTGTTCTTGGTTCTTGCTAACCAAATTCACCTTTTGTTGTCCCTATTCTTGAAACTCTCAATCTGATCCATAAATCTGCTCATCTTATTCATTCATGTCCTCCTCTCTATTCACATCATCTATTCATCCATGATAATGAATGATTGCATCATCTATTTATAGATAGATTGACTTTATCGAGTTTTGATAAAAATAATGTTAACTCTAAGGTCAGGTTTATAACTTGTACCTAGATCTCCTAGTCTATGTGTTTTAAATCAGTTAGATTGATTAAAGAACTTACATTCATATTTCTTGTCCCTAAAGAAATGGATTTAAAACAATTAAATATCCTATAAATAGAATACACTTGCTTTATCAGACGTGGAAGTCAGATCCACTTTTTGTGAGCTGCAACTGACTTTTGCTTCTCTTTGTCGGTCATGCTTGACTGTCCTTCGGTTTTGTTCTGTCGGTTGCACTGTGTCTGTCTTGTCAGTCTGCACTATAACTTTCATATCGGGTTCCTCTATCAGGTTCCACTTTATCTTTCTGTCTTTTCAATTTCGGTTTACACACTAACTTGTGTCATCGGTTCTCTTTGCACTTAGTCATCTTCGGTGATCTCTTAGTATCTGATCTTCAGTTTTCTCAGTCCTATCTTTTGGTGTAAGCTTATTGAAAGTGTAGTTTGTATACTAATGGAAAATTAATGTCATCACACCCCTTATCCTCAGAAGGACACAAGTACACTATCATAGCTATAGAGTTTTTTCACAAAGTAGGTCAAAGCGATCCCGCTCACCCTTACAACAGGTGTCCAAATATCTAAATTCATCCTTTACCACATTTTTTTCTACTTCGGAATCCCTTCCACCATCTTTAAAAATCATGGTATGCTATTTGAGAACCAACATGTGACCAATCTATGTGAATGCCTCCACATCGATTATCGCTTCTCTAGTCTATATTTCCTCCAAGGTAATGGCCAAGCTGGGGCAGCCAATAAAACCCTCCTTAAGGTCCTCAAAAAGGTTATCAATGACACTGGTCATGACTGACACCTCTGAATCAATCCTTCCCTCTGGGCCTATCAATTTTCATATCGTACTCACACAGGCACTACTCCCTATTTACTTGTCTATGGTCTTGAAGTTGTCTTACCAATTGAGGTCAAACTGTCATTGCTACGGGTGTCACTCAAGAACCTAATCATTTATGAAGATTATCACATGGCATGACTTACACATCTAGACCTTGCAGATGAAAAGAGACAAAAATTCTACAATCACCTTATGGTCTACCAAAATAGGCTTAACAGAAATTACAACAATCAGAAAAATTTGAAGGTAAGCACAAGTTGAGAAAAGAAAGGCAAGTTTTAATTCACTTGGTTGGGCCCATATATTGTCACAAAAAGCTTTGGGTTAGGAGCATATCATATATCAACTCTAGAAGGATAAATTTTGAATGATCCTATCAATATCATTCACCTCAAATGGTTCTATGCCTGACCCATGCACTGCACTCATATCATTTGAAAAAAAAATCCATAAAAAGTATAAAAAGTCTTGGAAAAATCATTGTCTTGGTGAAAACCTAGTAAACAGGCGCCTCGATGATAGAAAAAAAATATATAAAAAAAAGTAAAGAGAAATAACATAATCCAATGGTGAAAACTTGTCAATCAGGCACCTTGGACAAGTATGTGTGGTGAAAACCTGGCACTCAGGTGTCACACATTGTGGGTCATATCATTATCTATCAAACTCTTGTCTCCCTTCATCTCATCCATTGCATCTATCTAACCGTAATCACATCCCCATAAAATAATGCATATTCCTTGGGTGTTCCATCATCACATGCACCAATTATTTAATCAATCTCCTATCCTACCCCTTGAGCTTTTGTACATAATTCACTTGTCCTAGTTGTATATATATGTTTTCATATCCCAATCCCTAATCTTTGTGTATCCCTGTTTATACATATGTCGTCTGAGTTAGTCTTTCCTTAAGAATTTGTTTAGTCTTTCATTAGGATCCATTTGTATATATTTTGTGTCCTAGGTCAAAATCCTTGCATAAACTTACCCAGATCATTTGATCCCACGAGTTTCTTGTTTTAGAAAGTTCCTTTAGAGAAAGTCTTGATCCAATAAATATTCGTGATTCATCTTTGCCATCTGAACGCACCTTTGAAAGCTCCTCCATCAGCAGGTCCTTCCGGGATGTATCCTTCCTCATGTCTAACCTAAATCCTATCAATACTCCATATCATTTGTGTTTGCAAGTGATCAATTTTTTGTGCTATGATTCACTTTTTTGTTGTCATTTATGGCAACACATCTAGCATATTGATTGATTGATTTGGAGTTAAGTTTTGGTAATTCTATTTTGAGATCGACTAAGTACAGAGCATAAATACATCGGTATTTTGGGTATCAAAGATCGAGATCGATGAGTTATGACGTACGAGCTTAGAGGGAGATACTATGGAGTATGTATGACCTTCAATTAAGATCAATTTCATTTGGTAAAGTTTACACAGAGTTACAGTGAAATAAAGACATGCGACAGTAGCAAAACAATGATATAGAGAAGTTGGATTGAAGTGATTATTTGGGGAGTATGATGTGGACTCCTGGCAAGCTAAGATAGATTATGTTTTTTGATAATCTATATTTTGATTATGTAAGAGCGCCGACTATGTATTTGATATTTTCTTTATCAAATGTATTTTGTATTGAGAGTCGACTATGTAATATTTAGCTAAGAGAGCCGACTTAGAAAATAATAAAGATATATATATATATATGAAGATATTTTATAGATCAAAGTATGAGATGGAAGATATGGTTTTTGGGAGAAGAAAATGGTAGAGTAGAGAATGACAAAGATCATTAAAGATCTATAATAGGAACTATCTAAGCATAGTTGATGCTTGTTTTGTTTATTACTGAGAACAATTTGTAACAGAAATATATTGTAAGAGTTGTATGCTTAGTTGGCCCCTAACAAGGTGTTGTATACCTTTAACAGGGTTATTATTCCTCTAACAAGGAATTGTACTGTGTAATATTCAGCTCCTAACAAGGCTAGGTCTCCTAACAGGGATACTATACTTTAGTGCATGCTTGTGGGTATCATCCCCACTGGGTTTTTCCCTTGGATAGGGTTTCCTTGACAACAAAAAATGGTGTTATGTGTATTGTGTTATTTGTCTCTATTTCTTTGATTTTAGTATGCTTATGGTTTATGTTGAATTTGTTCAAAGTTTATATTAAATGCTGCAAAATATTGATTCACCCCCCTTCTCAGTATTACCTAATCCTAACAATTGGTATCAAAGCATTTATCCCTTGGAGAGAAAGCTTAACAACTTAAGGGAGATCATAATGGATTTAGATAATTTATAGGAGAACTTTGAAGATGCACTTGAAGACCTTGATAAAGTCAAAGCTGAGAATGAAGACTTGAAATTCAATCTAAGGAATCAAGATGGATTCATAAAGAAATTGAAAGAAAAACTTGAATTTTCAAGAAGTCAAAGACAAGATCTTTTGGTTCAGATAAAAGAAGACTCACACAATGAAAATTCAAATTAGATAAAGCAACTTGAATAAAAGAATGATATTCTAAATCTTGAAAACAAAGGAATGACTAAAGAAATTTAGCAAGAGAAAGATGCCAAAACAAGATTGAAGAAGCTTTGAAAAGTGAAAATTGTAACCACCTAGATTTGGTCTGCTCAGAAGATAGACTCTATTTTCCCTAAGTGTGATCATACCCCCAATTATGTCCAAATGACCCTGCTACTACTTGGCATAATTCATTCAAATCAGATTTAATCTCCTAAGTGATCTAATCACTAATTTACATTAATCACTTTAGCCAATCAAATCAAATCAATTCAATCAATTCAAATCAATACCTGGCTAAGGTAATTAATTTAAAGGGAATTAATGAAATCCTATTTATACCTCATCACTTGATAAATCAATCCCCTAGCCTAATTGATTTAATTTTTCTATAGTCCTAATTAATTATTACAAAGCAATCAAAAGCTTAAATGATTAATTAAATCCCTATTATGAAGTGAATATATCATTAAAGCAATTCATTTTATTAATATTCCCTCAAACCTAACCAATCTCAATTACCCAACCATGAGTTTAAAGTCATCCCAACCCCTTCTCACATGCTAAATCTTCTTAATTAGCTAATTAACCCTAATTAGATAATCCCCCCTCCACTCATTCTCTCTCCTCCCATCTCTATCTTCTTCATCACATGCCTTAACCCCTAATCCTAATCCTAAGCTACCCTTAAGCTTGTCACATTCCATTAAGGAATGATTAACAACTCCACCCACTTGAGAAAGTCAAGGAATCTC
>MU223413.1:2729553-2768386 GCA_018584345.1 Thuja plicata | reverse complement strand
CTCTTACATATTCCTTCCACCCATACCTCATTAATGAGTCTTACACTCTCATTAATGGCAGCCCTTCTAGAGTCTTCTCCCCTTCCTCCATTTCTCCTATAAATAGGATGGATTTTGAGCTCAAATGACCGTTAATTTTATGAAATATATTGTTGTAATGCTCCTAATTTTGAAGTGTTGAAAGCATCCTTATGCTACCCATATTTGGAGGATTGAAGGAGCAATCTTATGTTGCTCATGTTTTAAGGATTTCCATAGTGCTTTCTAGCTTGTTTCTTAGTTATTTTGTTATTATCTTCATTTCTAGAGCTAGCATGCATATTTTTAAATCATTTAGATTACTTTTCATTTGAATCTTTCATTCTTAGGTTGTATTTGTCACTGGAATATGCATAATTTGAGGGCTATTATGTCATTTTTCACACTCCTAGATAGGAAGCAATAGATCAATTTTAGTGATTGCTATGTTTGCTAACCCCTTTTTTTCACTAATGCAATGATTTATTGAAGTGTTGTGTCTCTTAACAGGTACAAAAATTACACACACATCTCTAGTGCCCACTGTGGGGCAAGATTGCTCAAAATTTCACTAAATGTTTTCTCTCTTCCCTTTACATTTTCAAAATTTGTAGGTAGTTTATCATTTCTGGGAGCAACTTATCATATCTGGTCATTCTTTTATCATTTCCAGGAGCACCTTATTGTTTCCAGTAAATCTTTTATCATTTTCGGTAGTTTTAATATCGTCTGTCGTTGCACTTCTGGAAGGTAAAATTTGACCTTAAAATCATTTTTGGTAGTTATTTTCGCATTATTTGTATGAAATATCATTTCACGTAAAAGGAATATCGTCTTGGGTACATTTCATCATTTGGGGTCAATCTTTCTCGTTTTTAGGGTTTATCATTTTGGGTTTCTGAAATATCATCTATCGTCTAAGGGGCAGAAATACAGGGTTCTAACATTTGAAAATTTGATTTCTAACTTGCTAACTTGGTTTTTTCCATGATGGTGATCCTATTTTAGCCTAACTTGTGTTTGCAGATTGCTTTCGGAACTAAGGGAGTGAAAAGAAGATACTAACTTGTGGTTTTACAGATTGTTGATCCTTTATCTTGACTTATATTCTTTTCTTATGCTTTCAAAACTAACAACATTTTCCAATCTTATACTAAATTGACCAAAGGAATATGCTCTTTTCCTTTTTAAGGAAAATCAAAAACTCACAAGTCAATTTATGATTTGAAAGGAATTTGGAATAATTGAACAAAGCAAACCTCATCGTCTAATTTTGGGATTAGTAAATGAACAACATAAATCACTAAATCTTGTGGTTCAATGAACAACTACATCATATAATTTCTTTTGGAATCAGGAATTGAACAATAAAAAAAAAACTAAATTTGTGGGATAAATGAACAAGTTCAATTGTTTAATTCAATTTGGATCAGTAATTGGACAAGCAAAGCACTAAAAACTGTGGTCAAATTGAACAAGGCAAAATTTACCTTCAAGAATTCTATTTTTCTTAAATAGGAACAACCTAAATTGAGCTCAAAATAGCTTGTAGGAATGAACATTAATTTGCATGTTTTGGGAGAAAATGTCATGGATTAGGAGAGTATGCTCTTCTTCTTTCAAAGAATCAGAAATCTAGACATCCTAAGCTTGCCAATCCTTTGTACGTTTATTTAATAGTAGAGGGCCTGCCGGTTGAGGAAAAAATCTCCTAGGAACAACCCAAGTGAGGATAGGTTTTACGCTAACCCTTCCAACTCACTATAAATAATTGCTTCCTCATAGGCCAAAGCCTTGGAAGATAGAGCCGGTTTTGTTCATAGAATTTCGACATCATTCCTTGAACATGCTTGGGTATGTGTAGAGCGGAGCTGTTTGAATCTTTCTTGTGAGACTACACATATTCATGTACTCATAGGGCTATACGCCTCAATCTTTCCTTGTGCAATTCTATGGGGGACGGTTTCGAATGGATTACCCAATAATAGACAAAACTTGAACTGAAAGAATTCCTAATTCATCTCCAAAAGAGTGATAATCTTTGTGCAAGGCAAAAAGTAATTGCCCCAAGACACTTATCATATCATGCCCTCACTTGTGTTTGGAGTCCGCTAATACAGCATCATGACTAGAGCCATTGTGTGCTTGGTGATGGTTGTATTTTGATTAGCATTTGAGTGTGTACCTAAGTCAACAAACAAAGATTTTCATTCTCCACCTAGAAAATAGGGATAAGATGTGTGTCTATTTCACCCTGCTAACAATGCAACAATGCTTGATGTGACTGAAAATCATTAAAAAGATAAAACCTTCAAACAAGCAACAGAATTCAAACCTTGGTCTACATGTGTTTTTCAATCATTGGAAAATCTCAAAATGCGATCTTCAGACTTCACGCACTTTCAAAATGGAACTAACAACATTTGAATAGTGGGAACTTACATCGTTGCCTCTCAGAGGAAGATAGTTTATTTTGGATCCCCTTTTGACTATTTAGACTGTCCCTATTGCTTCTTTTGGTCTCACTACGGCTATATCAAAAATTGTTTTAGATATCTACCTTGCATGTCCTGTCGGACTCTTACAATCTGTCTCAATACGTGTGGTCTACCCACTTTTTACAACAACTTAATTCCCAGCTCACTATAAGGGCATTCTAACCCTCTGACGCTGGAATCATTTACTTCTACCAAACACAAACAAAACTTCTACCTAGACACAATCACTTGGATGATTTGAGACTCTACCTACCACTACTGGGAAACGTTGACAAAAGTTGAGATGTAACCACATGGTTAACACAAGATGCAACAAGTACACATCTAAAGGATCAGAAGTGCCTCCTAAATCAACACACTTTCTAGGAGAGACATCTCGTAGCTCCCTAATCGATCTAGAATCTCCACAAATGGATAGAAACACTCACGAATGGAGTGCAACTTTTGAAGAATATGACAATAGAAAGAGTCAAAAGCATGAAGATCTAGATGAGAGTGAAGAAACCACCTTTGAACGTGATCCATTTGGATCAGACAGTGAAGGGGAGATCCTTGAAGATGAGTACGATAAACTCAAACAGAATAAGAGGTTCCACACGATATTAAAAAGGATAATTGATGACGATAAAGAGAAATACTTCCTCCATTTAGTGTCCACGGGTGTCAAATTACCTAAGGATTATGATGTGGAGAAAATCAAAGAAAAGGAGGTACCAACTCCTATATCCATTCTCACCAAGAAACTCACTTTATTGAAAACAAAGCTTGCAAGCCTCAAACAAGAGAAGGAGAAACCCAAATCACCATACTCTTGGGACTCCATTTGTCCATTCCCTTTTGACAAGAGTATTACTATGGTTCCTTTTCCTCCCAATGTGGCACGGCCAAAATACAACAAGTACATGGGAGAAACTGATACACATGAGCATGTTCAAGAATTTTGTGCTCTTAGCATAGAATACATGCATGAACCCACTTACCTCATGCGACTATTTCCAGGAAGTCTAGGAGGTAATGCCATGGAGTGGTTCTCAAAACTGAACCCCAAGGTCAAAACTTTTGAGGAACTTATTCAGCACTTTATCTAGAATTACTCCTACAACATGCAACATGATGTAACCATGATGGATCTATGTAATACTAAACAAAAGACTGGTGAATCATTTACACACTTCCTACAAAAATTGAGGAAGATATTTGCACGATATTCAAGGGCCATTCCCGAATCAGAGAAGATGGAAATCTTTGGTAATAACATGGTGCCTAAATTAAACTATGCATTACAAATGCAAGACTCACCAAGCTTCGACAGAATGATTAAAAATTCCCTCCATATTGAGGAAGTCATGGTCAAAAGAGGGGAGATCACCCTTCAAAATGAAAACAAAACCAACAACTCCAACTCCAAGCCTAAATGGTGGAAACAAAACAAGAATTTTGTCAATGATGGTGTAGTAGATGCATCCAATGTTGGTCCTAAACCTAAGGTATTCAATCTCACTAATAGTATGCAAGCAAGAAAAGATGCCAAGGTAACAACTCCCATACCCAAAGCAAACAATGATAATGACAAGGGACGATCATGGACCTCCAAACCTAATAGAACATTCACTCCTTTGGGAGAACCTCTCGAGACTGTTTTCAAAACACTATTGGATAACAAACTTCTCACGATCCCTGATTTAAAACCTTGGGAACCAATGGTCAAACCCAGATGGTGGGATGATAACTCCTACTATGTCTTTCACATGAACAAAGGACACAAAACTAACAATTGCCTTAAACTTAAGCATGTCATTCAAGACATTATTGAAGGAGGAAAGATTAAAGTAGATGGTCATACTACTAATGAAGATCATACAACATTCAATAAAATGTTCCCTAATTATGACAAAGGAGAAACATATAAAGGGAAAGGTAACGAAGTGAACTACACCTATTCCAAAAATGACAATGTGATCAATATGCTAGACATTAAAATTGAATCAATTAATGTGGTCATGATCAAAGGTGTTTCATTCCATTCAAATGTAGTAACACGGAGCCAAGCGTAGGTCACGATCAAAGGACCCTCAAAACCAACATCAACATCAAAGGTTCCCACCATTACTATTCCTAAACCAACAACAAAACACGTGGTTACTATTCCTAGAGCAAAGTATAACTTGGTGGACCAATTGCAACGAACCTCTGCCAAAATTTCCATTTTTGAGTTGCTCAAAATATCCATAGTACATAGGGAAATCCTAGAATAAGCTCTACATGCTGCTAACATCCCAAAGGATATTGATATAGACAAATTCCAAGCGATGGTCAATCACATCTCAGCACCACATTACCTCTCCTTTTCTGAAGAGGGTGATAAGTCATTGACACATCCACATAATCAACCCCTCCATATTGAAGTTCTTATTCATAAATCCCATGTTAGATGCATGTTAATAGATGGAGGCATAGGGTTAAATATATGTACCCTTGATTTAATCAAGAGACTGGGTCTCTCAGAACAAACAATTGATTCTAGAAGCAAGATAACCATCAAAGCTTATGATGAGGAAGAAAGATCCTCTAAAGGACTTATTGTTCTGACTATTAGAGTTGGACCTATTGTAAGGAATGTCATATGTCAGGTGCCGGATCTACCCTTAGCCTACAATATCTTGTTGGGGAGACCATGGATTCATGAAATGCAAGCTGTGCCATCTACTTACCACCAGTGCATAAAGTTCCCACATAATGGGGTGGAAGTGACGATTCCTACAGATGCTAACTATACTTGTAATAATATCAAAGCTGGTAGTATGATCCCACATAAAAAAGAAGCTATGGATATGATTTCTCCTAAACTACCAAGGACATGGTTATGAAGCATTTTAGCAAAACCCTAAAACTTGAAGAAACAGGTATGGGAGAGTACAAATTAGACCTGACTCTGCCATTGACAAAACTTCCGTTGTCACCAAGATCCTATGGAAAACCTTCCTCAACATTCACACCTACTGCAACCAAGGAACTAGAAGTTCACAAAGCATCTGGCATGATAAAGGCATCCACATCTTTTTCAGATAACACAGAAGAACAGACAGTCTTGGACTGGCTTTATAAAGGAGAACTGGTGGAAGCTGAGGTCAAACATGTAGAGATATCCCCAGAATAGTATGGAAAGGGATATGATTTCCTCAAGAAGATGGGATACAAAGGAAAGGGACCTATAAATGACACAGGACGAGGTCTTATTGAGCCTATACCCATGGAGTTCCAGAATACTAGAGACAAAATAGGACTGGATTTTAATACTAAATCTGACAAACCTACTTCAAAAGACAGTCCAACCTCAAACAAAGGAAGTGATGAAATAGATAAACTAGAGCAGTGGTCCTATGAAAGATTACTACATGTTGGCACAAAGAATCCCAACTATCAAGGAGAGTGCTATGTACCCAGCTGTGAGGTACCACAAGATCTTTACACACCTTTGTTAGTACAACCTCCCATTCAAGAAGTAGGAGACTCAACAATAGATGATTTAGAAATACCCTTGATAGAAATAGCTACAACAAGCACACCCCAACGATAGGATTTACATCCTAAATGGGGGAAATTGGTCATGGTTTCACATGTCCTTGATCTACCACACTTTGATCCATAGACAACTAACTGGGTACATCAAATAACCATTACTGAATACTTAAATAGATCTGATGATGAGGTCACTGACTCTCATGATTATGAATGGGATGAGCTATCAGTCACCACTAAAGATATTGGAATAGATACAATTCACATGTTTGCAAGTCCCTCAGCTCCTCGTGAACAGTCTCACACTACTCCCAATGACACTGATAATCCTGAAGTGGAAGAAGAGTTCCTTCCCCCAATCATTGATGAAGAAACTGGTGATTACATAAGTCTAGAATAATTTCAGAGGCTACAAGAAAGAAGCCTCATTTTACGGAGAGATGATGATGATATTTCTACTAATGAGTCACTAGAGTTTGGTCTGCATATAACTAACAATAACCCTTTTAATGATGATCTCGCTCTTATTGATCTAAACATTGAAGAAATTAACTTAATGGAACATGTCATGTCAGTTAATTGTCTTGAAGCTAACGCAATGCTATCCTTCCTAGAGTCTGATTCCTTGTTTTTGATACTTCCAGACCTAATTGATTGGACTGAAATAGATCCTACCCCTATCCTCAAATTTCCCAATGACTATACCCTAGCTTGCTATCTCAATGCTTGTGAACCTTACCCTACTTCCACCAATGCAAGGAGTGAGAGCATGTCACAGGAGGATATCAAGTTTCTCAGTCAAAAACTAAAAAATAAAAAGAAAAAGAGGACTGATGGTGAAAACCACTTTGTGGCAGTATCAGATCCCAAAATAGTAAAAACAAAATATGTATCCAATGGTGAAAACCTCTCAGAGGAACCAAAGGATAAGAGGTACCTTGATATCCTCCCTGAGAACTTTCAAGAAAGGTCTTCAGTTCTAATTGAACCAACACAACCAATAAATTTGGGCACCATTGAAGATCCTCAAGTAGTTCACCTTGCACAATATTTATCAGAAGAAGAGAAGGCACATTTCATAGAGTTCCTGAGGGAAAATAAAATCAACTTTGCATGGCCTTATACAAATATTATTTGAGTAGATCCTAATCTAATAATGCACCATTTATCTATAGCTCCCGGGATCAAGCCCATAAAACAAAAACTTAGAAAGATGCATCCTCATGTTGCACTACTAGTAAAAGTGGAGCTAGAAAAATTGTTGAAAGCTGGATTTATCAGAGTCATGGATTATGCTACATGGATCTATAATGTGGTTCCCGTGTCTAAATCCAATAAATCTATCAGGATTTGTATCAACTTCAGAGACTTAAACAAAGCATGTCCAAAAGATGACTTCCCACTACCTAACATTAATATGATCATAGACCTCATAGCAGGCTACCAGATGTATTCATTAATGGATGGATTCTTGGGCTATAACCATATCAAAATTGCCCCCAAGGATCAAGATAAGACTGCATTTACATGTGCATGGGGCACATTTTGTTGGAACATCATGCCATTTGGGTAAAAGAATGTCGGTGCTACATATCAAAGAGCAATGACTACTATATTCCACGATATGATCCATAAAAACATGGAAGACTATGTGGACAACAAATTGGCTAAATCCAAAGAAAAGAGCACTCACATTGATGACTTAAGACAAATATTGGATCAGATGGAGCAGTTTCAACTCCGGCTCAATCCAAAGAAGTGTGCCTTTGGAGTCCAATCAGGAAAACTCTTAGGGTTTATAGTTTCAGCCAAAGGAATTGAGGTAGATCCTGCCAAAATTAAATCTATTCTAGAGATGACTCCTCCATGCAACATCAGTCAAATGAGGATACTGCAAGGGAGAATCTAGTCAATCAGGAGGTTCATGTCACAACTTGTAGATAGAGCACAACCCTTTACCAAATTACTACATAAAGGGGTCACTTTCAAATGGGATGAACACTGTTAAGCCAACTTTAGAGAATTGAAAGGATACCTAACTACTCCTCCTATTCTTATGGAACCTATTCATGGAAAGCCATTACTCTTATACATTTTAGCTATAGCGACATCCTTAGGAGTATTTCTAGCACAAGAAGATGAAACAAAGAAAGAAAGAGCTATCTACTACATTAGTAGAACACTAGTCTCCTATGAGCTCAATTACAACATTATTGAGAAAGCATGCTTAGTAGTCATCTTTGCATCACAAAAATTAACATACTACATGATGTCACATATAGTAAAGCTCATTGCTAAGATAGATCCTTTAAAATATCTCCTAAGCAGAACAACATTAATAGGATGTTTGGAAAAATGGGTCCTAATTCTAAGTGAGTTTGACATTGAATACGTAGAAAGGAGAGCTATTAAAGGATAGGTCCTTGTAGATCAATTGGCTGATTCACCACTCCAGGATGATGAACCTTTAAAGATTGAATTTCCTGATGAAACAATCATGCATCTAACTAAATATCCATGGAAGATGTACTTTGACGGTTCATTCACTCAACAAGGCTCTGGAGCAGGAGTTCTATTCATAACTCCTCAAGGTTACAAGATTCCTAAGTCTTACAAATTGTTGTTTCCATGCATGAAAAACATTTCAGAATATGAGGCATTGGTAAACGGTCTTAAGCTAGCTATGGAGTGGAAGATTGTAGAGTTACACGTGTATGGTGACTCTCAAATCATTATAAATCAAGTCAATTGAGACTATCATACGAAAGATGAAAAGTTGATGCCCTACAAGCAACTGGTTGAAGACTTAAAGAATTATTTTGTCTTCATCACATTCCAGCAGATAGCGAGATCAGAGAATAAAGCTGCAGATGCTATGGCTACCTTAGCATCCATGTTACAACTGGAAGAACATCAATTTTGCTATGACTTCTTGGTGGAAGAACTCTCCTATCTTGCCTTTGAAACCCTTGAATACCAAGTAATCTGTGCTTTCAACACCCCAGACCAATCTTGGTATGCTAATATCATTGCTTACCTATCTGACCAAACCATCCCTAACAATCTATCCCGAAATGAGAAAAGAGCCTTGATTAGGACAACATCACATTATGTCCTTATAACAAATAAATTATATCAACGAGGTCTCGACGATATGCTTCTTAAATGTTCAGAACTCGAAGAGTTTGATCATGTGTTAAAAGAAGTCCACGAAGGTGTATGTGGATCACACTCAAACAAATTTTCACTAGCAAAGAAACTACTCAGAGTTGGCTATTACTGGCCTACCATGGAAAAATATGCTATTCAATTCTCAAAAACATGTCATAAATGTTAGACACATGGAAATCTCATCCATGCTCCTGCCAGAGAACTTATACCTTTCATTACACATTGGCCATTTCAGCAATGGGCCTTTGACTTAGTTGGAAAAATATATCCAAACTCTTCAAATGGACACAAGTTCATCATTACAGCCACTAAGTATTTCACAAAGTGGGTCAAGGCCATGCCACTAATCAAAGCCACTGGTGAACAAGTGACTATGTTCATTCTGAACTACATTATCTGTAGATATGGGATACCCTCTTCAATTATAACAGACAATGGGGGCCAATTTAAAAATCAAGACATTGATGACCTTTGTGAACAGTTCCATATCACTCAACACTGCTTCTCAATCTATTATCCTCAAGGTAATGGATAGGCTGAGGCATCCAATAAAAATATTCTAAAAATCCTACATAGAACTGTAAGTAAATCTGGCAGATACTGACATCTACAACTGAATTTGGCACTATGGGCCTATAGAACAAGCATCAAAATGCCAACTGGAGCCACACCATTTTCTCTAGTCTATGGCACTAAGGAAGTACTACCTATTGAGGTTGAAATCCGATCTTTGTAGATATCTTTACAAGGTCTTGTTACTAATGAGCAGTACTGCATAGATAGGGTAAATTCTTTAGACCTACTTGATGAGCATAGACAACAAGCATTTGATCACCTCAAAGTGTACCAAGCACGTATGTCCAAAGGCTACAAAAAGAAGGTTAAACCATGAAGATTTGAAGTGGGAGATCTTGTCCTAAAGGATAATCCTAAGAACCAGCCCAACAGAGAGCAGAAAGGAAAGTTTGAACCTAACTGGCTGGGATCTTATGTAATCACTGCTACTTTTGGGACTGGAGCTTATCAACTAGCTACACCTGAGGGAGACATTCTTCTAGAGCCTATCAATACTTTACATTTGAAGCAGTTCTACGCTTGATGTTTGGCTAGCAGAGCCTGTACAATGAAATAGTTTTTCAAAAAATATAAAAAACATTTAGAAAATTGATCCTGAAGAAATCCAAAAATAATGGAAAAAGTCCTGAAGAAAGGTGTCCTTGGTGAAAACCTGGCAAATAGGCGCCTTGATACTACAAAAACATTCAAAAACACAAAAACAACAAAAAAATTAAAAAAGTGCATTGATGACAACCTGGTAAAATAGGCATCTTGGTAGCAAAAAAAAAAGAAAGAAAAGATCTTACCAAGTGGTGAAAACCTAGCAATCAGGCATCACTTGTGTTCTGCACTCCATCTATCAAAGCATCACTGATACTGAGCCTTCACAATTGCACCTGTGCTAAAATGCTGACTTTGTCTCCTTACGACTATCTTATCCTCTCATGGAATTTGTCTGTATTTCTATCTTAGGATCAAATCATTCTGCACTGAGGGCATCTTTGCCAAGTCTAATAGGGTGTGTCTGCCAGGTCTTCATAGATGGTTTGTCTCATGATACTATGCTTTCTGATACTTTCACTACCACTATCACCTTCAAAAAACAAGTATGACACAAACATTGCACTAACAGTGTTCCTAAGACCTACATTGGATTGCACACAAGAACAATGATGTACACAGACATGGAACACCTATTTTCTTGAATTCCAACTTTTTGATTGTTGAATCTATATTGCGCTTGAAAAATGAATCAATAGTATTTCTCAGTATTACTTAAGCACACAGTTTGATTATAACTCTTTTATGTTCTAATGATGATTCAACTAGGGGCATCTAAGTAGTTATGAAATTTATTTGAATGATTCACAATTAATGGTTGTTATGTCTCCCGAGTTACTCCATGAGGTCTACGCAAAGACAAAGAGTCGCAAGGATGGGGGCATAATGTTTTCTTGGTTTTCTGCATATGGTGATTGTCCCAAATGATCCTATACATTTCACCTAACTTGGATGTTTATGGTAAGAGCTGCCACTATGGGTGGATAGCCGCATATATCTCAATCTTTGTTATGTGTAAACTATGGTGAGTTTGAAACAATTTCCTTGTCTTTTTTCTAAGTCAGATTCTTGCTTAAGTTACGAAGCATAATGTACCTAAGGATATGAATTTTCAAGGTCATTGTGGGTCCAATATCTTGCCTTACACAGAATCTGATATGATAAAAGGAAGGTGACTATTTTGTTATCTTGGCTTCTATGCCTTGATGCCTAAGTCTATTTATGACATTTCAATAAACATAGTATTCATACTTTCATAATATCAGTGGGTATTAGTGATTGTTGTACTATCAGGTGGTATCCATTCTGAAAAGCACCCAATGATGATAAAATATTCCAATATCTGCAAATCACTGATAAAGTCCTAAGAGTCTGCATATAGCTGCATTTAGAGATTGCATGATGCATTTTTGAGTTCAAACTCCTTTCTATTTTTAATTCCCCTAAAATCCAAGATATTTACATACCCATGCTTCTCGAAATCTCTGATCTATTAGGAACAAAATCAAACTCACATTTTCAAAATGTGATTAACTTGGTACTCGTGTGTTTACTCTTAACACACCTTCATTTCTTCACTTCTTCTAATCCATTCTTGCTAATATAACCGTTCCTTGCAAGTGATACGTTGTTTCAACAAAGGGATTTTATTCTTTTTTCCTTCGCTTTCATTCCTGAGGGGGCATGATCACACTATCATCAATTAAATTTTTGCATGAAATAGCATTAAAAATGACTTCGTTATCAAACAAACTAGGGGCATGACAATTTTTTTGACTAAGTTAGGGCTGTTGGATAAAAAGATTTGGTTCTCATATGCTGGATATCTTGTGTTTCCTCATTTCAAAATATTCTTACTAAGCTCTTGGCAACTTCATACTGAATTTTGGATGACAACCAAGTTCAGAATCAGTATTATCAATATTTGGACGACAACCAAGTTTAGAATTGATATCTTTAAGATCTTTTATTGATCTTTGGATGACAACCAAGTTCAAAATCAATACTATCAGTTTAGTTTGATCAAGTGCAAGACTTTTCTCATCAAGCATTTTGTTTGATCATGAGAGAAATTCTCAATCTTTCTGAAGTCATACATCAAAAACTTTCTTTGAATCAATGCACTGCTCGCACATCAATTCAAAGAGGGGCAAATGTAACCACCTAGATTTGGTCTGCTCTGACCATAGACCCTATTTTCCCTAAGTGTGATCATACCCACAATTATGTCCAAACGACCTTGTTACTACTTGGCATAATTCATTTGAATCAGATTTAATCTCCTAAGTGATATAATCACTAATTTACATTAATCACTTTAGCCAATTAAATCAAATCAATTCAAATCAATACCTGGCTAAGGTAATTAATTTAAAGGGAATTAATGAAATCCTATTTATACCTCATCACTTGCAAAATCAATCCCCTACCCTAATTGATTTAATTTTCCTATAGTCCTAATTAATTATTACAAAGAAATCAAAAGCTTAAATGATTAATTAAATCCCTATTATGAAGTGAATGTGTTATTACAACAATTAATTTTATTAATATTCCCTCAAACCTAACCAATCTCAATTACCCAACCATGAGTTTAAACTCATCCCAACCCCTTCTCCCATGCTAAATCTTCTTAATTAGCTAATTAACCCTAATTAGCTAAGCCCCCTCCACTCATTCTCTCTCCTCCCATCTCTATCTTCTTAATCACATTCCTTAACCCCTAATCCTAATCCTAAGCTACCCTTAAGCTTGTCACATTCCATTAAGGAATGATTAACAACTCCACCCACTTGAGAAAGTCAAGGAATCTCAAGATTCCTTTCTTCAAGTCCACCTTGTCAAGCTTGACTCTAAACCCTCATCCATGGTTCTTAAACCCTCACCCATACCTCATTAATGCTTTCATAAATGAAGAATTAATGGCTCTTACATATTCCTTCCACCCATACCTCATTAATGAGTCTTACACTCTCATTTATGGCATCCCTTCTAGAGTCTTCTCCCCTTCCTCCATTTCTCCTATAAATAGGATGGATTTTGAGCTCAAATGGCCCTTGATTTTATGAAATATATTGTTGTAATACTCCTAATTTTGAAGTGTTGAAAGAATCCTTATGCTGCCCATATTTGGAGGATTGAAGGAGCAATTTTATGTTGCTCATGTTTTAAGGATTTCCATAGTGCTTTCTAGCTTGTTTCTTAGTTATTTTGTTATTATCTTCATTTGTAGAGCTAGCATGCATGTTTTTAAATCTTTTAGATTAATTTTCATTTGAATCTTCCATTCTTAGGTTGCATTTTTCACTGGAATATGCATAATTTGAGGGCTATTATGTCATTTTTAACACTCCTAGATAGGAAGCAATAGATTGATTTTAGTGATTAATGTATTTGCTAACCCCTTGTTTTCACTAATGCAATGATTTATTGAAGTGTTGTGTCTCTTAACAGGTACAAAAATCACACACACACAAATGTCTTGATAGAAAAAAAGAGGAATGATGCTGGCCACTATAAAAACAAGTATCTAGAATTGGAGAAATACAATCAGATCATAAAAGTTAAACTTGTTGAAGCAAAGAGACATATTGAGAAACTTCACTCTAGCAGTGATTTGATCGATGAACAAAGAGACAGACAGAAACATAAAGGTGATATGACTGGTATTGGGTTCAATGGAGTTGAATGCTCAAAGAATCATGAAGAGAAACCAGATGGGAAGATTGATGCTGAAAAACCTATTCTTGAAGAACCTAAAGAGCATATCATACCTTTTAGAGGTAGATGCTTTGGTTGTAATAAGTTTGGACACATGAAAAGAGACTGCAGAGGTAATGTCCCCTTTAAGAATTTTTCTGGTTATTGTTTTGACTATAATGCATATGGACACAAGAAGGTAGAATGTAGGAAATTCAATCAATCTGGATATAGACACCACAATAAAGGATAACACACTGAGAAACCTATATGCTACAGATGTAATAACATTGGACACATTGTGAAGTTTTTTAAGCTACAAGTAAATCAGGATAGAAGACCTCCTATATGTTACAAATGCAACAATCTAGGCCATATAGAGAAGTTTTGCAGGTATAATGGAGTAAACCATAGAAGAGTACCACCTCCTATGAATACACAGAAGAATGGAAATAATATTGGCAAAAGAGTTGTAGATTTAAAGAATGACTTTGACGATTGTTTAAAGAAAGAAGAAAAAAGCAGTGGAAAGATATGAAAGATTAAGGAGACAAGTGATACATTGGTTTAGGGAGAGACAATAGATGCTACTGGATCTTCGGCTGATGTTAACAAAGAAGAATCAACCTAAATGACCAATCATGGCCTTAGGGGGATCATTGGATAAAGATATTAGAATATATCCTGCCCTTGATTTTGAGGAGTATTCTCTAGAGAGCTTAGGTATGATCGTGGCCGACATCATGAAATATATATTTGAGATTGCAACATCAGACAATGTATATATTTTGATTGCGAGATTTAGAGACGACTAGACAACATTGGGTAAGGTGAGCTTTTAATGACTTAACATTGTATAAAGCACCTAATGATTACCTATTTCCTTACCATTTGATGAATAGAGACCTAAGGAGATTAGAGAGAAAAGAGATTCAGACCGTCTAGCAATTACCTTGCATTATCGATCAAATCGAATAGTCAGAATTCAGTGTGTGAAAGGTATTTACATCATCTACTTATACATAAACTATGGATGCACCCATGATATTCAATATTGTGGATAGACCTAGGTATAAATTCAAGAAACATCCTTTCAAATCCTATGAAGAAGACCCTAAAGGAGCATTTTCTCAGACACCTCATGACATCTTACATGTAGAAGACATTAGGACATACATACATTGCAAGTATGACATACTGGGTATTGATGACATATTTACTGAAATGGAGTGCATGACTGATAAAGACATTATGAGAGATGAATACAAACATGTTAATGAGCTAAACATTATGAAAATTCTAGATGTATACAAATTTAGCGAAGAAGAATTGTTTAAGATATTGTTTAGTAGAGTACATGATCAGTTTATTTGGATAGGAGAACAACCTGTGAAGATATGCAGTAACTTGATACATGAGATTACTAGATTGGACAATACTAGAATCATTCATGTAGCATAAAATCATGTTAAGAATAAATTTGAAACCCTAACACATTCAAAATGGGATAGGTGAGCCATGACAGTGAATGACATCTTTCAGCAAGATGTGAGATTGATTACTATGATACTTGGTTACAAATTCTATTAGACCTAATTCTGTATCTGCTGGAGTTATTATGATGGCCTACAAAATGGTGACAGAAAACACAAAGTATAACCTATGTGAAGTATTGGCACAATAATTTTTGGAGAATGTGAAGCCGATAAAGAAATACAAATCCAAAGCCTTCAAATTTGGTTCACTGCTAATGCATATGTACATACACATTGAGCACAGATTTCTAGGAATGTACCCTAGTGGTTGCAGAAGAGGGATACCTACTGGTATTTATATTTCACAGAGCTATCGAAGATAGAACAACACATGGGTTGATGGAGAACTTTTTGGGATGATCAAAATTCTTCAGAGGAAAATGAAAGAAAGATGCAGGATTCCTGAAGACTTGGTTGAGAAATATAAGGATACAATCTGTTTCATGGTTGAAATCGATTGTGTATGGTTTAAGGCAGTTGTTCCAAGAAAGAAATGGTATTATCCTATGGGATATGAAGTAAGTTCTGAAGTAATAACCATGTAGATCGAACATGTCCTAGCATCTGAGATAGATTCATCTAAGAAAAGATGGGGTACTTATGAAGAAATATCAGCTGAGGTAAGAGAAGAACAAACCAGAGGTGTAAGGAAAAGAAAATTTGAAAACATTATTCATGAATGTGGAGTTAAGGCAGGACTAACTGAGGAAGAGTTGAGAGAAGTAAAGAGGAAACTAGATGAATGATATTCTAGATTGGCAAGTGATAGTACTTCAACCCTTCCACATACTGAAGTTGTGATGACAGCTGCTGCACCTACTACAGTCATTGATGTAGACACTCCTTCATCACAAAAAACCTCACAGACAGTAAAATTGGTTCCTAGAGTGAGCACTAGATCCTCCAAACAGAATTCACCACCTAAAGAATATAGGAATGAGAGAGAAGAGAAGAAAGCTAAAAGTGATAGACCTATATGGAAACCTGACTTGATAATGATTGAGAAAAGATAAATTGAGCAAGGAAAGTTAGTTACAATAGACAAATATTATGACAGGTATGAAGAAACTAAAAAACTTAAGATTGAAGCTATTGTAGTAAATCATTTACTTATTTTAAAGAAGAATCTATTGGAGATTGAGGGCAGTATACCTGAAGAGTTGTATGGGAGTGTTGGTTGTATTTCTAGTTTTGTAGTTTTCCAATTTTTTTTTGAATTTCTCAGTCTTATACATGCCTACAGGTTGAAAATCTTGTCTAGAGTTGTAGAAATCCCTCTGCAAATAATGATCTTTAAAGCCAAAAAAAAAGAAGAGTGCAAAACCCTAAGCCCTAGGTCAAATTTTCATGTGTATCCAAGAAAAACCATAGCTCTTGAAAATCCATTCTATTTTGTTGTTACTTTTTTAAAGAAGCACCGACCACTTAAGTCATGTGTTATATTTCATATTATTCACTTAAGTCGTGAAGTATTGTTGTAATTTAAGAATATTCCTTTTCTTTTCGAGACTTGGTGATTTCCATTAAGTCAGGGTGTCTCTTTTTAAAAGAAAATATTCTTTCAGTCCTTGTGAGATTTCAAGCGAGCCGTAGATGCAGATCTTGATCCTGCGATCGGTGGATAATCTCTTTGAAAAACCAGAGTTAAATAATTTCTTTGGCAACTTTGAGTTTTCTTAGTCGCGTTGTCTTGAAAGGTGTCATAGTTGCAAGTTGATTTAAGGTTAGTTTCATGCAATCATGTTATCGTGAAAAGAAATATGAGTTAAGTCAAAAGATCTGAGATTTAGTGATAGCTGTCAATCTAAAGTGAAATCCAGCGGTGGTCGCAAAGTCTCCATAAAAACTCATGAGTTAAGAAATTTATCAGCGACTTCAAATTTGCTCAGTCATGGCGTCTCATAAATAAACCAAGGTCAAGAAGGTGGTTAAAGTCCTTTAGTCATGAGATCTCTTTTAAAATCTATGGTTGAGTTAAAGATAAAGAGATTAAGCGACTGCATTCAGATGAGAGATAGATCATGTGGCCAGTGTTACGTCATGATGAAAAGGATCAGATAAATGAAAGATAAAGAGATATCCCAACTACCGTCCGATTTGAAAAGGATCTAGTGGCTAGCATTAAATCATGAAAGAAACCATCAGTTAGCAATTTATTAAAGTGACAACAAGATTCAATGGGTCATGATGTAATGATAAGAATTATGGTTAAAGTAAGTTCAATTTAAGTATAAGTCAGTTTGCAAGAAAAAGATTTGAGCCATGAAAAAGAGAAGACCTCGTGGATGGTGTGTAGTCACTTTAGAAAGTTAAAACGTCAGAGAAGTTCCAGAGATTCAGCGACGATAATCCAGATTGAGATACATGGCTAATCTTTTGAAGACTTGAGTTAGTCAGGAAGTCTCAAAGTGAACCTGAGGTAAACAATTTCCTTCTACAACATGGAGACTGATTAAAGTCATGAAGTCACAAAGTAAACTGTAGTTAAGTAAAGAACAAACAAGATTATGCGTGAGTCATTATATTAAAAACAAGATCTACGATAGTCACAAAGTCTCAGATGAGAAAGTGAAGTTACAAAAAGTAAACGAGATTACACGCAGGTCGTTTGATTAAAAGATGATCGTGTGACAGCCGCGTAATCTCGAAAGAAACTCAGGGTAAAGGAAATATTAAAGCGACAAGGAGATTACACAGTTGCATAGTCTCTAAAAGAAACCCAAGGTATAAGATGAGTTAGTAAAATCTATATTCGTGAAGTCTCGAAGAGAATGAGAGTTAAGTGATTTTACATGGCGATTAAAAGATAGTCATTGATCTAAAAGATGATCGGGTGGTTGTCGTTAAGTCTGAATATATAACTAGAGTTGAGGATAACTCTTCACAACAATGAGATCACATAGTCACATAGTTCGTAAAGAAAGCCATGGTGAGGTCAAGGTAATGCATGAGGTTTTCTTCGCACCATGTTAACAGTTCACATGCAATGAAAATGAAGAGTTTATGATAGTGTATTTTAAAAGATTGCTGAGTTGTTCTCAAAGAGCCAATTCAATCAAATCTTGGTCTATTTTTGAATTTCATAAGGTTTTTATATGAAAATTCATCATTTGAAATTGATCATCTGACAGTTTGAAATGCCACGACTAGGAGCTAGAATTGATTTCACAGCACGCAGGAGTAAAGACAGAAAAGATTGAATTACTAATTCATGAAAGAGATTGGTGAATTTATAAGAATTACCGTTATTCAATCTATCTTACCAGTTTTTAAGAATCTGGAGCTTAGAATTTGCATGAGTAATTAGCATTTCCAGTAAGAATATAATTATCAAAGTCTACAAAGTGAATAGAGAAGATTAAAGTTCAGAATCCAGAGTGTGATTTTTCAGTATTGAAGATTTGAAGTGGTTCACCGTTAAAAGTGAGGGTTTGAGAAGATTTGTTTCAATATCGGTAAAAGAAAGAAGCTGATCAGTGAAAAATTACACAAGACATCATGAGAAGAGAAGTAAGTGTTGCCTCCACCAATAGGAAGAGCGGTGATGATGAGGACCTCAAAGGGAATACAAATTATTCAGGAGAGTTTATTCAACTACTCTCAGGCTCTAATCAGGGCAAAAAGGTAAATGATGAGTACTTAGGAGATAATTATGGATACATTAGAGATTCCAAGAGACCAAATTGTTATGGTTATCATTTATTTAGTTATTTTCATAAAAATAGTGATGGCCCTATACCCTTTGCAAACCCCTAGACCAGTGGATTAGCCAAATTAGTTATCCCTGATGTATTCATTGATGTAGAATTAATTTTAGAGTTGGCCAGTAGGTATGATACTGTCTCAAAGACCATCAAGAAGGATGATGGCACTATTTTGGTAACCCTAGATCGAGCTTCATTCATGAAATCTGTTGATATCTACAACCCTTGTTCTACAGAGATTAAATTGAAGGCCCTAGCTGTAAGATATACCAGAGAGGTTGGTATTGTGTCTAAGCTGATCCAAGCCCACACACCCAAGGGAACTAGAAATTAAATTTCCCCTATTCCAAGTGATCCATCACCATGTTTTTATAAAGACCTAGCTTTCTATATAAAATACATATCCTATTCCCTATGTAGAGTCTTAGGTGTAGATAGTGGAAGGGAAAGGGTATCATCAGACATGTTGATGATTATTTTGGAGTTGTAGAGCCCCTATGTAAGCACTGACAATGATTACATCCAATTTGTAATTGACAAAAGGCATCAATGATTCACAGATATTCAGAACAAAGTAGGAAGCTCTAATTTCTTGCAGTACTCATTACTGATGCACCTCATCATGTTTTACAATTTCAATATCATGGACTAGGCTAATTTGAAACTCAGAAGATTCTATCATGGATAGAGTAAACTTGTACAATTATGGTTAATGGTATGGAACTATACCTCTAGGGAGAATGAGTTTTGTACATTTGATAATTGGGTAGTTTACCCATTGTTGAGCTATTTGGGAGTAGATATGACTAGACTTCTAGTAAAGGTGCTGAAATTATTGAGACCTTGTCAATTTTTTGACAAATGGAATGGTGATCATAACTAGGGTGACTTCTATTGTCACCAAAATTTCACACTAATCAGAGTATATGACTATTCACAACCACCACATATCTTTCAATATAGAGTACCACCTAGAATTGCAATAATGGAGTTTTTGTGGCAACTTATGTTCACAGATAGAGAGCACTTAGCCTCACACAGAAAAGGGACCTTCAAACCTAGGCAGTTCATTGCCTTAGATTTTAAAATAGGAAAGAGGGCTTATGACCCTGTCAATGGATGGTTGAGGCACTACAGGATGAATGTTTCCATGTACAGATATATTGACATATAAGGATTTATAGAAAGTGCCAAGAAACTCTTGACACCTACCATTCCAATCACCAAGAGGCATTAGCTCTATGAAGAAGAAGATTTAATCAGAAACATCCTTGAAGAGGATGTAATTGCAGGAAGATTGACAAAGTATCATGATTTAATGGATTTGGAGCAGCAGTTGAAAAGGAAAGGGATCCCTTTTGGTGGATTTTTCCTAGGCATGCCCTATTTGCAGAGACTAGAGAAGATGATTGAATTACATGGCTCACTCAGTAATCAAATTGAAGATCAGATTGCTGATAAGGACAAAGGTCCCAACAAGAAATCATCATCAAAGTATAATAGTAGCTACTCCATCCATAGCCCACCACTCTAGGATCAACCACCTCATAATGAGGAAAATATTATTGATTTAACAGAAGCACATGAGGCTAAGGTGGATGTAGAGCCCCCAAAAAAGAAGAAAAGAGTAGAAATAGGGGAGCCCTCTATTGCAAAGACACACAAGAAGAAAAATGATAGAATTGGTGCCCTATTCATAGGGACCAGTGCTTATGATCATCAACTGAGGAAGTTGAGAAGAGAGGGAAAGAAAAAGAGGGAAGATACCGATGATAATGTAGAGATGCCCCTCATTTTGTGTCAAGATGAAAGGGAACTACAACAAGAGGAGTTCCTAAAGGATGATGAGTTCATCAACACTAAAGAGTTCAAGGACTTCCTTATATGGGGCAAGAAAGAGCAAGTTGCAGCATAATTTAAATCAAAAGGAGGAGAGGCTATTACAAGTGAAGCATTACAAGCCCTTTACGCATATGATCCAGAATCTGATAGTTTGACTCCTGATGAAGCCAGACAACTTACAAAATCCAGTGGTATGCTTCTAGTAGAAGGATGGGACTTGGCTTCAACCTTTATAATAGATCAAATCAGAAGACAGTCTAATGTCAAGATCTCTACATAAACATAGATAGGAGAAATGATAAAAGGGTGTGGCTATGATTCTAAATCTCAAGCCCTTTCAATGTGGTCTCTTGCTCCTAAGAATCAAAAGCCATCACTGGTAAGTGTTCAATAGAAGATGGAGGGAGAAAAAATAATATGGTTTGTACACAAAATAGGATACCTTGAAATTTCTCACGCATTGACCCATTTTTCTCACTTAAATGAGGCAAAGGAAGAACAAATGTCTAAAAGATATCATAAATTATTTGATGAAACAAGCCTGATTGCCAAGGATAGAGAATTAGATCTGATGAAGATCAGTGCAATGGAAAAGATAATTGTAGACCTAACTCAGAAATTACAAGAGATGCTTGATGTTGCTCCTACTACACCTAAAGAAGGAACATATGTTGAGATCCAAACTGAAGATACAGGGTATGTTGTAGCAGAAATAGAGTAGGGGATTAAAGAGCATAATGATGTTATTTTGGGAGCATTAATGCAAATTTTGCAACATAGGATAGATATATTAAAAGATAAAGTGGATATAGTTTATGGTGCTTATGGTAAATTTATAGGCCTACAAGTTGAAGTAAATCATTTTGTGTCAATTTTGAACCCCTACTATGCAACATGGTCAGTTAGAACTGGTTTATTTTAGAGGTTAGCATCATTGTAACCATTTAGATCAGATTTACCAGAAATTGTAACCCAGGTTGGAGAAGAGATATAACAAATTGGGGTGACCTTATCCTTTTTCAAAGGCAAGGAAAATAAAACTGTGGCCAGAATAAATATGTTTGGGTCTGACTACAATAGATTTGTGCCATCAAGTAGGTTAGAGGATAAACAAATCAAGCCACTAGGAGTATGAAGCACATAATTTGACACTGTACTACCTAATAAAGAGGTATATGTTTTTGAAAATGGAAAATTGGATATGGAAAGATATAATAAGATCTTAGATGAGGCCTTTGAGGCAGAAATAGATTTCAACAAATTCATAATAGATGTTAAGAGCATTACAGATGCCAGGTGGGAAAGGCAGAAGACACAACTAGAGAACATTCAGAGCTTTGACTGGCTAGTAGAAGATGATGTCACATCATGGGATTTTATTATAGATCCCAAGAATAAAAATCTTTCCACTGTTGACCTTGATATTATTGATGAAGAATAGAAGAACACCCGACACCTGGTCTTTGAGCACAAGGAGGTTAGTCATCTTGAAGACTAGTGTAAATTATCCTCTAATGGCGGTCACTAGGTCTTGCTACAAATATTAGAGGCTATCATGAACACATATAGACAAAGGTGCCAGTAATCACAAGAAGACAAGATCAAATCAGATTTCATTCTTCATTTTTGTCCATCCACTGCTTGGTCTCTTCTTGTCTTTTGTCCTTTTTTAATGTTTTTAGGGTTAGGTCTTAAACCATCCGAAGCTTGTTGCATCCTTACTTCTTAAGGATTCCAAGATGGTTTTAGACTATATATAGAGCATGTTGTAACTTTTGAAAGATGATGGAATATAATTACAAGGCAGACTACTAAAATTTTGTCTGAGTCTCTGTATATTTTGGTCTATTGAATGTATTTTGAAGCAGTTGGAAATTAATAAAATACATTGAAATCTCTATTTTATATCTTTTTTTATCTCTTTTATTTTTGTTCAAGATTTTATATGTTTAATTGTAAGGCATTTAAATATATCAATTACAAGGTAATTGTGCAGTCATTTGTGAGGTCCTTCAAGGAAGGAGTAATTCTTTCAGATGATCCTAGAAAGTTGAATATTGGTATTAAGATATGATAACAATGTTGTAGGAGTGAGTGGATAGTCTGTAAGGCATTCTATCTAGGTTTCATGTATTTTCATTGATCACCTAATTGTGGATTTGCATTTAAGATTGACTCTATTGCCCATAGGATTAGGAACTAGTTTATGGTTTAGCAGGTAATTGTTAATCATCCAATATTTAAAAAAAATCAATCAATTACACTACACTCATAAGAAAGCAAATATTTGCAAGTTATTGTATTCACAATGTATACAATTCAGTTTGTTGATTCCTTCAATAGAGAATCAATAGGTTAACCCTCCTAAGTTCTGAGAACTATAAAAGGAAGAAGGATGAGAATCCTTATCACATTACTATTTTCTATTGTCAATATAATAGTTTGGTTTATTAAGCTATGTATCAGATTAATCACAGTCTTTTTCATAGTTTTCCATTTATTGATACAGTAAAAGGCAATTAGCAACAAAACTAATCCACTGAAATAGATATTGTAAGTCATTCAAAGGTAATACCTGCCTGAGTCTATGGATCTCAAAAAAGAAGGAGGATATTATCCAATCCTCATCAATTAGGCTTTTCTTGCATATAGTAAATTGGAAATATACAAGAGCAAGCATTCATACTATTTTAAGGTTCTTGCAAGAAAAATCCCTAACAGGGAGACTAGAGATAAGGAAACAACTAGCACATATTTGACATGAGACCATCAGAAATCAAGTGATTGACAAGATGCTACCTGTGATTTCCATACAAGACAGAGATAGAATATTCAAAAAACTGAAACCATTATTAAGGGCTAAGGCAAGACTAGTGAAAAGTATGGAAAGAATGTATGACGATTTTACTGAAGAAACTCAAAAGGCACTGAATCAGATACTAATGAGTTCTATTCCTTAGAAAATCACACTTACTAAAACTACAATGCCTACACCCTTATTAATGGGAGAAAGTTCCAAAATAGCTAAGAATGGTACTGAGAGAAGAAAAGATGACACACAACCAGACTTCTATGTTTCTGGCATGCCTGTGACACTTGATACTTCTCATGATGTGAAGGACCCTTTTGAAGGAAACGTTGATAGTGCTATGGCAGAGAATGAAGCACAAAAGGATGAAGAATGCAAAGAACAGAGAGAGGAAGTACAGAAAGAAATTGAGCAGAAAGGAGAAAAAGAAAAAGAAAAAGATGAAATCAAAATTGAGGAACACACATCTCCTATATTATTGTTGGCAAGGAAAGAAAAAACTACAGATGTTGATGTTGATCGTATGGATGAGGATGAGCTGGTGAGCTTAGCTTTCACCGCACTTACTAAAGCAAAGGAGAGATCAGAGCAGAAAAGTGATAAGAAGACTAAGGTAATGACTAGAGAAATTGATACTATAAAAAAATTGCTTCCAGTATATATTGTTTTCCAAATCAGAGATGATATAGAAAACTTGAAGATGGTACTCAATGAGTTTGATGGTCATTATGAGAACTTGGTAAAGATTGCAGAAGGAAAGGCAGAAAAGAACTACTCAGAGAAGAAACTATTTGAAGTTTGCTAGTCTATCTCATGGGACTTGGGCATTCTGAGAACCAGTACAACAAATTCAAAAGGTAGTGTTGCACATGGCAGGAAACTATTCAGTTATTGCATGAATCCTATCATGCATGTTCAAAACATTGAAGACATTATTGCCAAGGTCAGAGCAACCTTGAACAACATGATGGACAATTTTGAGACCTCTTCACAATATGTAATGAAGTTGGACAAAGAAGTAACAAGAATTTTGGCTAAACTAAATGTATTGGATATTGAGAAAGGGAGAGTTATGACAAGGTTTGGTTCGCTGAAGAGTTTAATCACTCCTAAGCTATCAATTATTGAAGCCTACCTATCTGACATGGAGAAAACTGAAGAATCATTGGCTAACTTTATGCCAACAGAGTTGAAAGAAGTAGAGACAATATCATTTTCATTGAATGGACTAATTCATGTTAGTCAACTATTACTTAAGTCATGGAGTACAGAAGTGAAGATCTTAGAAGATTCCTTTCAAGATATTCTAAAATTGGTAAGCAAACACTAGTTTTATTAGTTTTTATACACCTTTGTCATTATTGTCAAAGGGGGAGGAGAGAAGAGAAAAATGAATGGAGGAGAAGAGGAGAAGATAATGTATAAGGGAGAAGAGAAAAACAAAATAGTGAAAGAAGAAGAAGAGACAATTTTTGTTTTGTTGGAACACTTAGTCATTTTTTTTGTTAAGTGTTTCCATAAATTCCAAAGGGAGAGATTCTTGGAAAGTGATCAATTTTGTGTGTTATGATTCAATTTTTGGTTTTCACTTATGGAAACACATCTGACATATTTATTGATTGATCTGGAGTTAAGTTTTGGTAATTCTATTCTGAGATCGACAAAGTATAGAATATAAATACAGAGGTATTTTGGGTATTGAAGATCAAGATCAATGAGTTATGATGTGTGAGATTAGAGGGAGATACTATGGAGTATGTATGACCTTCATTTAAGGTCGATTTCACTTTGGTAAAGTTTACAGAGAGTTACAGTGAAATAAAGACAGGCGACAATAGCAGAACTGTGATACAGAGCAGTTGGATTGAAGCGATGATTTGGGGAGTATGACATGGAATCCTAGAAAGATAAGATAGATTATGTTTGTTGATAATATATATTTTGATTATGTAAGAGTTCTGACTATGTATTTGATATTTTCTTTATCAAATGTATTTTGTATTGAGAGTCAACTATGTAATATTTAGCTAAGAGAGCCAACTTAGCAAATAATAAAGATATATATGAAGATATTTTGTAGAGAGAAGTATGAGATGCAAGATATTATTTTTGGGAGATGCAAATGGCAGAGCAGAGAATGATAGAGATCATTAAAGAGCTATAACAAGAACTATCTAAGCATAGCTGATGCTTGTTTTGTTCATTACTAAGAATAATTTGTAATAGAAATATATTGTAAGAGTTGTATGCTTAGTTAGACCCTAACAAGGTGTTGTATACCTTTAATAGGGTTGTTATTCCTCTAAAAAGGAATTTTACTATGTAATATTCAGCTCCTAACAGGGCTAGGTCTCCTAACAGGGACACTATACTTTAGTGCATGCTTGTGGGTATCATCCCCACCGGGGTTTTCCCTTGGCCAGGGTTTCCTCGACAATAAATAATGATGTTATGTGTACTGTGTTATTTGTCTATGTTTCTTTGATTTCAGTATGCTTATGGTTTATGTTGAATTGATTCAAAGTTTATATTAAATTTTGTAATACTGATTCACTCCCCCTCTCAGCATTACCTAATCATAACAATTTTATCTCTATGAAAAAAGGCAATTATGGATAATTGTTTTGGTCTTTAAATTTGATTTTGGTTCTTGATTATCATTTCCAGCTCTCTAGGTTGCCCTCCTCCTCAAAGTGGCCATGATCCTTTATCATGGTACATTGCGAATGCATGCACTTGGGACAAGGTAGTGATCTCTTTTTTTCATGTTAGTTAGTCAGATATGACCCTTGCATGTGTGTAATAACTTCATGGTTACATGGTGCACTTGGGAAATATCGCTTGTCTATGGGTTACCTAGCATCATTTCCACCTTGAATCTCTTCAGACTCATGTGTGATGCTGGGGAAACCCTTGCATGCATGTTGTGTCAGTCCCATGTAATATTGGTGACAAGGCCTTGCATTCCTAGTAACCCTAGCAGGTCCCTAGTGCTTCTATATCAAACTAAGTGCTCAAACTACATGGTGGTGTTCCATCTTGGAATACCCTACACTCAAGCTTCAAGAGGTCCCCCTACCATATCCCTAGAAAAATTCTATCCAATCCCTACATCAATCCCATCCCAAATCCTAGAAATGATGACAACCACACCAAATTTAATCCCGACACATTTTTCCCACACCACTCCTATCCTAAACATTCACAACATTGTCTAGATGCAACCTAGAATCCCTGACATCTATCCTTCCTATAATCCCTAGAATTTGATTGTGCAAATGTTTACTCCCCCATCCCCCTACCCTAATCCACCTCTCACAATTGTGACCTAGTTGGACAATGATATGTTGTATTCATTCTAGTTTGCATTTCATTTGTCTTCGTTACATTCAGTTTAGTTTGCATCTCATTCATTTTAGTTTGCATCTCAGTGTGCATCTCATTCATTTTAGTTTACATCTCATTTTGCATCTCATTCGTGTTAGTGTGCATCTCATTCATCTCAATTTGCATCTCATTCATGTTAGTGTGCATCTCATTCATCTCAATTTGCATCTCATTCATGTTAGTGTGCATCTCATTCAGTTTAGTTTTAGTTTATTAATTTTAATCTTCATTTGTTCATTATCATTTAAATCCATCTTAAGTGTTTATTTCTTAGTTTCATTACGTTTCATCCATCTAATCACCTAGCATTTCCACTTTCTAGATTGTATTTACACACATTTATAAAAACAAAGCAAAAAGCATCATAGGTAGTATAATACATCCAACATGGAATGTACATATTCACATGCATATAACATTAACACACACAAAGGCACATCACATTCATCATGCATCCTTACATTTTAGTAATCATATTATAAGCACATATAAGCATACACCCTGCAAAAACAAAGATGTCATCATATCATATAAACCATCCATCCTGCATCACCCATGTGTCAGTCCATCACATCACATCATACATCTACAGCATGCATCCATGATAAAAAAAAGTATCAAAAGAACATGTAACAAATCAAGCCCACCACAACTTTGCATTGTATATACAGTTTTGCTCGAAACATCATGAAAGAATAAAAGTCCCAAATGTCCATAATCACAGTCCCAAAGTCTCATATAGTACAAAAATGGGCTATGACCCACAAAATAAATCAAACAAGGCCATCATAGTATCTGTATCATATATCACTAGCCCTCCTGTCTACCTGTGGGAGGATGATCTTCTAAGTCCTGCATAGCGGTGTCTTGTGCCTCAGTCTTCTCTGAGGGTACTTGTGTGGCCCTCACTGTTAGCCTCATCCCTATTCAGGTCCTCTTAGAAAATAATGAAATCCCTGCACCTATGATTGATGGTGTCAATCATGTGCTCAGTCTCTCTCCTTGGGTACCTATACCTGTACCAATATATTTCCTCTCTCTCAAGGCCCCTATATTTGAGCTCTCTGCATCCTGTATCTGCACTAAACCACCAGCTAACTATCTATAAATATGACTATGCCCTGACCAATGGCTATGTCCCTACCCCTGTGTGTTGTGTGATACTCCTCCCACCTTCCTTCTCCCTCTGGATGGTTTCCTAGCCTCTCCTCCTGACCTCATGGATCCCCTTGTTGACCTATATGACTCGTGTCTATCCCAGGGAAGGGTTGCATGGTACATGGCTCGATACCAACCCACTTCCTCTCTCATGGATGTTAACTCTCTACTCAGCCCCGTTGTACCTCCTCCTCCCCCTACCAATGCCAATTCTTCCCTCAATCTCCCCACATCCTATTATAGCTCATCCCTCTCACTCTACAGCATGTCCCTCTCGACCCTGTATACATCTCTCTCCCAGATATAGGTATCTCTCTCTCCTCCAGCATGATTAATCCCTCTTTCATCATCTGATCTATCTGTGCCTATGTGTTGTCTACCTCCCCTCTCACCTCTCCTAACTATTGTGTGAGCTCTGTCACCTGTACCCTCAGCCCTGCCACATGTGCCTGAGCCTGATCTCACTCCTGGTTCATAGTATCCCTCTCCTGCCGTAGTGTGTCCCTCTCTCCCATGGTGTCTCTCAACTATTGTCTAGTCACTGCATGCATCAACTACAACAATCTAAACTTCTCCGCTAATGTATCCCCCATCCCACCTAAGGAAGATCCTCCTCTATCCCCTAACCCTGTGCCTGTAGCTAATGGTCTTGATGGTATATGTGCATCTAGCTATGGCCCTAGTTTGGTCTCCCTCCATCCACATCACCTGATTTCCCTGCACGACATGATCTCCCTCCTCTCCTTCTCCTCTCCCTCCTCCCCTTGAGACTCATCTCTGTGGGACCACTGTTGGTGGCCCCCTCCTTGGCCCTGCCCTCAGCCTAGCCCTCTTCCTGGAGGACACCCTCCCTCTCCTCACTATTGCGCCCAAGGATGCAACCCTCATAACTTTTTTTGCCTCTAGAGGTAAACCTGTCCTCCCCACCACCTGTGACCTCCAAAACCAAGCTCGATACTCTTGTGTGTTGCCTCTATTTGTCGGTCCTCCCTACCATTCCCACTACATGGGCTGAATATCCCTCCATGCTTTAAGGAGACCCTGTCTATCTAAGGGTTATCAAAACTTTGACCTCCTCTCCCTTGTGATCCTCAAGTACCACCTCTTAGCATCTGGGACCCCCTATGTGATCCCTAACGGTCATGCCACCCTGTGTAGATGGTATTTCTCAATAATGTAATCCCATATCCCTATCAAAAATGTGGGCATCACCATGTATGGTAGTTAATCCTGATCCTTTTCTCATGGTCTAACCCTAGTCTATTATGTCAACGGATCCGCCCAACTGTATACCATAGGTTGATCTACATGTATGACTGTCCTACCTACTAGCCTAAGCACTGTAATGTGCTCCCAACCCCATACCTGGAGTAAGGTGAAGAAGCCTATAATCCTCCCATGTCCTGACACACCATGATATATAATCTAGTGCAAGTCCCTGTGAGACTTCACCAGTATCAAGGTACCCCATGTTGTAGGTACACCTACATTGATGATCCTAACAGTCACATGAATCAGTGCTAGGGTCACACTGGTCCCTCCCATGTAAGGGGAAATGTACCCTAAAAATAATCTATATTCATAAAAATACACTTGCCTCATTGGATATGCCTCACTAGCGATGTCAATACCTACTATTGGGTGGTGTCTCTAGCAATCACCTTTGTCCCTAAGATTGGTAACTAGAAAATTTGGCACACATCCTCCAGTGTAATGGTCATCTCCCCTATTGGGAGATAGAATTTCAATGTCTCCAACCTCCCCTGCTCATAGAGTGTTTTCACTATCACCATGTATGTCCAGCTATGGGGCATCTTCTCGATGTACCATAGCCTGATCGTATCCACCCGTGCCTAGTCTGCCGGTGTGAATTTCTCTGTCGCTCATAGAACAACGACCTATCTCTCATGAGATATTAGTTGATCCACAGACCACTGCAACCAATCAAATCCAATATGGTCAGCCTTCTTATGTTACAAATATACTTGTTAACTTAATAAAAACTACCCCTTCCCTTCCCTCTCCCTCTCCCCTCCCTTTCCTTATCTTTCTACCCAGTTGCCACATTCCCGCAGGAACTCTTCTCTCCTTGTGTTTTCACAATCACATGATCGCTAACCGCATTCCCCATCCCAGGTGCATGGGAAAACATTCCAGCAATAGTCACTACCCTACCCCAAAATCCCTTGCGGGATTGTATTCTTCTACCCTCCCCTCTCCATTTTTCTCCGGGAACATGATCCCACACAAAGTTGTTGCGGGATCACAGTCCTGTAAGTAATTTCCCACCCCAACCCCATTTTGAAATCCCACAAAATATCACTACCTATTCCCTACCCATCTCGGATCCACACAAATTTCTGCAGGATTGCATTCCCACCGAACCTAACGATGGTCTCGCTGACAAAGCCCCTGTGAGAATGCTTCCTAAACCCTAAAAACTAGCCAAACAACATGAAGTTTGAAAACCAAAAGGCTACTTTCTCAAGCCTAGTTTTTTGTCTAGTGTTTGGCGTTGCTGTACACTCCTCATGATATCTGCCCGGTGCCTCGGTCATCCCCTTTCCAGCATTGTCCTATGCAATATTAGAGCTCAAAGTAATAAAGCAATTTCTAAGCTCAAATATGCACAATGAACCATTTATTTTCCCTCCAATCCTTATATAGCTCCCTCTAACCCTTCTTTTTTTCTCCCCTATCCTCGCCCAACTTCTCCTCGACCCCTAATATTCTTTTTTTCTCTCACCATTCCCCTTATCAAGTTCCCCTTCTTCCCATCTTTCCTCGCTCACTCCTATCCTCTTTTTGAGATGTTGCTAGGGCCTTGCCTTTTCTCCATGCCAACCTCTCGAGGGGGCATCACCCAGTCTAATTCTCTTCTCCTTACCACCTTGGGGCAACTCTGTTGCCCATTATTTCTTCGTGTCATCTATTATTTTAAACATCTTTTAAATAGTGTTATGATAACCCTATGTCGAAGAGGGAAAACATGTAGACACCTAAAAATGATTAAACAAAACTTAATCAAATTTAGCTCTCTTCTAAGCATTTTTAATTAAATAATTATACATTATTTAATTAATTTATAATTAACCTCCTAGCTTAATTAATTTAATTAATTATCTATAGTCCAAATAATCTAATGGCAACCCAAAACCATTTAATTAATTAAATCCCCTTCCTCAATTTAAATAAATACCTTTATCTATTTAAATTAATTCATAAATCCCTCTTTATCCCACTTGTGATTAACGCTGGTCAAGATACAATAACAACAAGGCTCACTATCTTACAACATCAATCGATTGTAGATCAAAGAGGACTTATAGTCCAAACACACGAACTGACTGATAGCATCCATTATGCCAAAACAGGTCCAATGAAGTGCACAAACCTCTAACTTATTTTTTATTCCACTCATACTTCTTCATACAACATCATATACATCATTTTTCCCATCTATACACACGCTCGCAACTACAAATGATTACATTTATAAAGGCAATTCATCAACTCATCTCAACTAGGTTGGCTAGTGACCTAATTGCAAACAATTAATAATTACAATTCATTCCATAATGTGATCCATTTAATATCGGCCAGGACATTGCAATGGATCATATAAATAACGTCGAACACACTCTAGATCCACAAATAACATAGCAAACCTTTGCAACATGTTACATCATCAGGTCAACTAAGAGAAAATGAAGAACATCAACACGTTACATGAGAATCATGCAACCAGATCACTTTGACCATTGCAAACTAGCAACATGATCAAGAAACATCAACAAGAAATGTGAAATACCTTAACAACTTTAGCAACAACACAAAATCAAGATCTAAACTCATCTCTACATTGTTCATCAATAATAATATCTGCAACCTCTATTACTCAAGAAAAATAGCTTGCCAGTATCCAAATCATGAACCACTCAAGTTGAGGACACATATGCACTGCCCAAACTTGATACCAGGTTAGCAACCAACAACTCTTCAATACCGATCCATACTGATCCAAAAAATGAAACTCTATCACTTCCTGAACAACCAAAGTACAAGTCTCTGATAAATCAATCATAGCTCTCACAAATCAGCAGGTTAACATTTTTGATTTGACATGAATCAACTATAGAATTCACTGAAACCACATGTACGATTGTAATATTAGATATTCTTTGTAGTATCCATACCATGCAATTCAACTCACTGAAACAAACAAGAACACTATCTCCAACAATAGAAAGACGGTGACATCAATGACAAAACATTAATGCTAGCATACATAATCTCCAACAACCTTCTCAATATCCCAACAATCTCCCCCTTTGGCATTGATGGCAACATATATTGTGAAATATCAAATCAATGCACAAAGAAAATCATATCATCAGTATTACCAGCAGTATCCATAATATCTCTCACAAACATACTCAAGATCTCTGAAATTCTAAATCTCTCCCTCTTACATCATCTCTTTTTTGTAGATTTTACCATATTTTTCACATGCATGCACTAAGTCAATTAAATAAAAATCTGAACACATCTCAACAATTTCTCAAAACTGAACAATCAATCCTCATACCAACTACTCATACTGAATGCTCCCCTAAGGAGTATCCACAAACAAATCAATCCATGTTTAAAGATTTAACAATGATTCCACTAGAACGATGCACAAAAATGCATTTCTAGCTCTGATCAGAAAGGGGCATCACCCAAGCTTACCTCGAAGATACTCAAATGTATCCTTTGGAAAGTGCTTCATGAAAATATCTACAATATGCACTTTTGTAGGCACATATTGAACTCTAACTTTCTCTCTCAAGAAATGATATTTGATGAAATATGATTTGTCTTTGAATGCAACATAGGATTCTTTGAAATATCAATAGCACTCATGTTGTCACAATATATAGCAATAGGTTCTTCAATGTTTACCCTTATGTCTTTCAACATTTGTTTCATCCACATCACTTGCATACAACTAGTAGCAACAAAAACATATTAAGCTTCAATAATATATTGTGATATGCAATTTTATTTCTTACTTGCCCATGAAACTAATCTCTTACCCAAAAAGAAGGCTCCACCACTTGTGCTCTTTCTATCATCCACATTAATTGCCCAATCAACATCATTATTTGTACTCAATATAAAATCATCATCCTTATCATACCATAAACCATAGCCAATTGTTCCTTTCAAGTATCTGAATATCCTTTTCACAACAGTAACATGAGATTTCTTCGATTCTGCTTGAAATCTTGCAAAAATACAAACTGCATTCATAATATGCAGTTTGGTTTGTGTCAAGTATAAAAATACATCAATCATTGATCTGTATCTTGTTTGATTTGCATTAGGTGATTCATCAACCTTAGTCAATTTTCAACCATTAAACATAGTAGTACCAACCAGTCTATAATCTTCCATACCAAATATCTTCAAAATTTCTTTCACATACTTGAACTGAGATATGAAAATACCTTTGTCTAATTGTGTAATTTTCAATCCAAGAAAGAATTTCATTTCACCTATCATAGACATCTCAAACTCTTTCTACATCTCATCGGTAAATTCTTTACTCAAGTTTTCATTTCCTCCAAATATAATGTCATCAAAAAAGACTTCAATAATTAGCATAGCATCATTGACAACTTTGAAATATAAATTATTGTCAATGGTACCTTTTCTGAAACCAATTATCAGCAAATACTTATCTAATCTAGCATACCAGGCTCTAGGAGTTTATTTCAATCCATACAATGATTTCTTCAACTTGCAAACCATGTCACCTTCATCGCTGAGGGAAAAAACATCAGGTTGTTCAATGTAGACTTCTTCCTCTAGATCTCCATTCAAGAATATTGACTTGATATCCATCTGATATACCTTAAAATCTTTGTAAGAAGCATATACAAGAAACATTCTAACAACTTCAATTCTAGCAATAGGGGCAAAAGTTTCTTCATAATCAATACCTTCCATATGAGAATATCCCTTACAAACAAGTGTGGATTTGTTTTGAACCACTTCTCCATCTTCATACAATTTTTTTCTGAATACCCATTTAGTACTAATTACATTCTTGTCCACGGGTCTAGGAACAAGGATCCATTTCTTATTCTTCTCATTTCATTCCAACACTTCTTTCATGTCCTTGATCCAACTTTCACCTTTTCATGCTTCATCAACATCCTTAGATTCAATCTCAGAAATTTAAAAAAATCATTTCTAACAATTCTTTCTCTAGTCTAAACACCTTTATTTTTATCACCAATAATATGATTTTATGAATGATTTAATCTTATATACCTTGGAGTCTTTAGATTTGAATTAGTGAATTACTCTTGTGTTTCCAATTCTTCCTTATTCACAACTTCTTCATTTTGTTTTAACGATCCATTCTAATTTTGATTTTGATTATGTGCTTGCACAATCTCACTTATTTCTTCATCATTTAATTCATAACTGTAAGATCTAACTAGTTTATGAAAAATTTCATCCACTTTCACATTAGCACTTCCAATCACCTTTCTCAGTCTATGATTGTAACATTTATATGCTTTTATCTTGGTATAATAACCAAGAAATATTCCTTCATCACTTCTAGTATCAAATTTTCCTTAATCTTCATCTCTCTTAATGTAACATTTGCTTCCAAAAATTCTGAAATACTTCATAGTAGGAATATGACCATACCAAAGATCATAAGGAGTATTACCAGTACCATGCTTGATTTGAACTTGGTTCAAAGTATAAACAATAGTGTTAACAAATTCTCTCCAATAGATCTGTCAAACATTTCCTTTAATCATCATAGTCCTTGTAGTGTCAAGTATTGTTTAGTTTCTTCTCTATGCAATTGCATTTTGTTGAGGGGTCCTAGGAGAAGACATTTGTCTTTTTATCCCATGTTCTTCATAGTATGCATTAAACTCTCTAGATGTAAACTCTCCACCTTTGTCAGATCTTAGACATTTCAGCTTCATACCTATCTCATTCTCAACCATAGATCTAAAGATCTTGAATTTTTCAAATGCCTTAGATTTTTCTTTCAAAAATGTAACCCACATCATCCTTGAATAATCATCAATGAACATGATAAAATATATATTTCCATAATAAATTCTAGTTCTAGTAGGACCACACAAATCACTATGTACCAAGTCTAACAATCCTCTTGAAGAATATGTCTTTCTTTTGTAATTAGATTTAGTTGGCTTACCCAATTGACATTCCTTACACATCACATTAGCATGCTTCAACAATTTAGATAAATCTCTTACTGCATTTGTAATACTAATCTTCACAATGTTATCAAAGTTTACATGACAAAATCTTTTGTGCCACAACCAACTATCATCAATCTTAGAAATCAAGTATCTATTCTCTGAATTATTCAAGTGAAATAAATTACCTCTGGTATTTGTACCCGATGCAATCTCAATTCCAGTGCTTCCAGTGATTCTACACATCTCATTCTTGAATACACAGTGATAACCCTTATCAACTAACTGTCCAACACTCAAAATATTATGTTTGAATCCTTCAACATATAAAACATCATCGGTATTACTCTTACCATCAAGTGTAATTGAACATCTTCCTTTCATCAAACAAGGTGCATTGTTACCAAATCTGATAACTCCACCATCATAATCTCCAAGCTTCACAAATTTGTTTTTGTCTTCAGTCATGTGATGTGAACACCCACTGTCAATAACCCTATCATCTCTCTTATCCACATGCAAAACTAAGGCTCTCTCTTCATTAGGATTCTCATCTTTAATAGCTATGAACACAATCTCATATTTGCTCTTCTCAAATTCATCATTAGTTATCCCTTCATCAACAATATAGTAGCTTTTCTTCTGAAACTTAGATTTGAACTTCTTATGCTTATTATTAGGTTCTTTGTTAGGGAATCTAGAAGCAAGGTGACCAATCTCATTACATGAAAAAAATTTCAAAGGAATATTTCCTTCATACTTACCAGATCCTTTAGGCAATCTCTTCACAAATAGGTCTTCAATCTCTTCAATATCTCTTTCTTATTTCTCAAATTTATCTCATTCCTTAGCATACCTACCAAGCTTAGATGAACTCTCATGAGGGTCATATCTTTTCTTATCCTTAGAAATAGTGACTTTAAATACAGATTCAACTTTAGGAAGACTATCTCCAAATTCTATCAATTAAAAAGAAGATAACTTACCAATCAATGTATCTCTTGTCATAGTAGTCACAATTCTGATTTGTTCAATATCAACAACTTTAGAATTGTAAGTAGGAGGAAAGGATCTCAAGATCTTAGAAACAATCTCATCTTCATCCAACTCTCCACCAGCACATCTGATTCCACATACAAGTTTAGTGATCTTGATCACATAGGAAGTAATGTTCTCATCTTCGTTCATCCTCAATGTCTCATATTTCCCTTTCAGACTTTATAGCTTAGCTTGTTTCACAAATATATCTCATTCATACTTGATGTCTCAAATTTTATCCATATGTCATGTGCAGTTTCTAGTCCTAAAATGTTTTTATACTCAACATATGACAAGACACTCTTAAAGGCTTCTATTTCTCTCATATTAAACTCAAGTTCCTTCTTCTCATCAACAATCACAGTAGATAGATCAACAAGCGGTTTTTAATATTTATCAGTAATAGTCCAAAGTTCTTCACCAAGACATCTCAAATGTGTAATCATCTGGTTCTTCCATATAGTATAATTTGTACCTTCAGATCTCAGACTTTCCTTCTTAAAAGAAACCATTAGGATCTCCTCAAGTGGTTAGGCTTCAAGAAGAGGAAATAGATTTGATCCCAATTGTTAGGGCTAAGGAAACACAAACAATTGAGAGGGGGGGTGAATCAACCGAGTCCACAAAATCTCAAACTTAAACCACTTTACCACATATCTGAAAGATAAACTTTAATGCAAGATCCAAACACACATATCAAGACGTAACACCAAGATTTTTACGTGGAAACCTTGTTAGGGAAAAACCATGGTGGGGCTGATTACTTACAATAAGAAAAACTTTTCTAAAAGTATAACTTATTACATAGATGGGGAATGCACATCCATTCAAGATCAATTCCTAGAGCTCACTGGTCAAGATACAATAAAAACAAGGCTCACTATCTTACAACATAAACCAATCATAGATCAAAGAGTACTTACAGTCCAAACATATGAACTGGCTAATAGCATATGTTATGCCAAAATAATTCCAATGAAGTGAATAGATCTCTAACTTATTTCAGATTCCACTCATTCCTCTTCATACAACATCCTATACATCATTTTTCCATTTGTACACACCCTCTCAACTACAAATGATTACATCTATATATACAATTCATCAACTCATCTCAAATAGGTCAGTCAGGGACCTAATTGAAAATAATTAATAAATTACAAGTCATTCCACAATATGATCCATTAAATGTCATCCAGGACATTTCAATGACCCATATCAATAACGTTGAACCCACTCCAGATCCACAAATTACACACCAAACCTTCACAACACGTTACATCATCAGGTCAGCTAAGACCAAATGAAGAGCACCAACACGTTACATGAGAATCATGCAACCTGATCACTTTGACCAATGCAAACTAACAAAATGATCAATAAACATCAAGAAGGAATGTGAAATACCTCAGCAACCTTTGCAACAACACAAACTCAAGATCTAAACTCATCTCTACACTGCTCATCAGTATTAATATCTGCAACCTCTGTTACTCAAGAAAAATAAATTTACAACATCCAAATAATGAGTCACTCAAGTTGAGGACCCATATGCACATCACAAACTCACTACCAGGTTAGCAACTAACAAATATTCAACACCAATCTATACAGATCCAAAAACTAAAACTTTGTCACTTCCTGAACAACTAAAATACCAGTATCTGATAAATCAATCATAGCTCTCACAAACTATCACTCTAACATTTGTGAGTTGACATGAATCTACTATAGACATCACTAAAACAACATGTATGATCACAACTGTAGATATTCTGTGTAGTATCTATACCAAGCAATTCAACTCACTTAATAACCAAGAACATTGTCTCCAGCAGTGGAAATATGTTGACATTGTATGCACCCTAAAATGGTCGCCTAGACTATGGGCCCCATTTATCAATTTATCAAATTCCTGAATCAATGCTTTGCAACATTTTCAATTCAAATCAATTTTCTTGATCAAATCGCAATTAATTCAATTATTTCAATATTTCTTAAGGTTTGATCATTTCATCAATAATCTTATTTAATTAAAAGAAAATATCTCTTAAATAAAATAATATTGTTTAATTAAAGGAAAATCCCTTTTAATTAA
>MU223413.1:2689628-2717475 GCA_018584345.1 Thuja plicata | reverse complement strand
TAGACTTCATGTTAGTTTGCATTTTTAGGCTGCATTATGAGTTTGAGAGGGTTTTCCTTCATCTTTCTTGTGGACTTTTAATCAACTGTGATCACGTTCTGATCTTCATTTCCTTATCTTCTTTCGTAATGTCAATTAAAATTTTCTATCTTAAACAGTTGATTGATTTTGGGGCATTCTCTTTCTTAAGGCAAATTCTCTTTCTTCTCTCCATTTCTTTCCACCTCTTCCAAACTTTTGTCTTCCATTCGCTTTCACCCCACTTCTTTTCTTCTAATTCAACCTCGGGGCATAATCTTTCGCGCTTGATGATCTACCTTGGTTTTGTGATCCTTATATCTTTCATCTCACATCAAGAACCTTATCTTTAGTTCAATTTGATCAAATTTATCAATTTGTTGTTTCTCCTCTATCTCATCTCTATTTCGATCACGAGGGGGCAGTACCTATCAAACTTCAATCCTTGATTCAACTTTATCAATCCTATCATTTGTTCCACTTGGGGCAACCTTGCTTGAGATTCTTATCTCGGACATGTCAATTACTTATTTATAATGGTGTTGACCTTGTCTTATTTTGCAATCAGATTATCTTTTTTCTGATGTCAATTACTTATTTACAATGGTGTTGATGTTTGTGTTGTTTTGTGATCCCAAATCGATCTCACACTTCAACTACATTCTTTGACTACATCTGTTCCCAGAATGATCACACATTAGTCAAAGAGGGGCAAATGTATGCACCCTAAAATGGTCGCCTAAACTATGGGCCCCATTTATCAATTTATCAAATTCCTGAATCAATGCTTTGCAACATTTTCAATTCAAATCAATTTTCTTGATCAAATCGTAATAAATTCAATTATTTCAATATTTCCTAAGGTTTGATCATTTTATCAATAATCTTATTTAATTAAAAGAAAATATCTCTTAAATAAAATAATATTGTTTAATTAAAGGAAAATCCCTTTTAATTAAATTATTTTATTTTATTTAATTAATATCTCTTTTAAATAAATAAAATAATATTAGTTAATTAAAAGAAATAAAATAATCTTATTTAATTAAAAAAATAAAATAATCTTATTTAATTAAAAGAAAATCTTTCTTTTAATTAAATGACTTTATCTTGTTTTAAAATCCATCTTTTAATTAAATAATATTATCTTATTTAATTAAGATACCTTTTAAATAAATAAAGTAATCTTATTTAATTAAAAGAAATAAAATAATCTTATTTAATTAAAAATCTTTCTTCTAATTAAATGATTTTATCTTCTTTTAAAATCCCTCTTATAATTAAATAATATTATCTTATTTAATTAAAAATCCATCTTTTAATTAAATAAATTAAATCCCCACTTAAAGCTCTTTTTTTTTATGAAAAAAGGAAATAAATCAAATAAAATTAAACAAAAATTCCTTTTTCTCCACACTTTCCTAAGTGGTGGGATTTTTTGCCTCTTAATCATAGCCTTTGGTTTTGCCTCTTGAAGATTTAAAGCACATGGATCAACCAAGATTTAATTTCCACCATTGCTTTAAAAGCCTCTTAATCTTCACCGTCCATTATTCTTTATAAGGAAGCCTCTCCTCATTTGAGCATCCTAGGTTTTCACTGTTATGTTGCAGGTTTGGAGAGCAACTTTGGAGGAGAATTTGAGCACTTGAGCTTGGATATTGCAACTTCTATCTTCTTGTCTTCTTCTCTCATGCATTCATGACAATCCATTTAGATTATTTTGCATTTGCATTTTAGATTAAATTCATATTTCCTTTCATAGATTAATATTGTATTTGTATTTCCTTTCATAGAATAAATCATGCATTGTTATCATTTAGATTAATTTCCTTTTATGCATTGTTATCATATAGAATAGTTGTCATTTTCATGCATTGAATCTCTCATTTCATGGTGTATTTGCATGGGCACAACTAGGTCAATCTGAGGGCCTCCATTACAAAACCTTTGCACTCCATGGCTAGAGAGCTATGAGTTGATATTTGAGGCCTCATTCTTGAGCAACCTTGAATGGAATGATTCATAGAAGTGTGACATGTTTCATCACACAGACATCAATGACAAGACACTAATGCCAGCATACATAATCTCCAACAACCTTGTCAATATCCCAACAATCTCGGCTTGCATTGAGAAAGAATTGTCTACTGAGAGTTGTTGTAATCCTGGAATTGTAGGTAATAATTTAGCCCACAATGAGTTTGATTGTATTAAACGATTAGCAAGAAACCTTGGATCCAAGTACATTATAGATAAGGTGTAAATTTTAGTAATAATACAAGACACATTAGAGGATAATAGGATGACACATATGCGTCTCTGGTGCACTTCAATAACGAGGTTCTTAAACCTACATAGATCAAGCAACTTTAGGAAGTCCTTGAGGCCATTTGTATCTTGTCACATACTCTATGTAACTAAGTAATGCAATATGTTTTTTTTTATACTAAAAAATGATAGGAAGCTACCCCCTCTAGTATCAATTTGCCTAAAAAATAATATAATATAATATATTTGATATTAATGAATAATATTTAAATAATAATAATTATTATTATATGATAATATAACAAAGATTTAATATTAATATTGATATATTATTTAATAATTATCACAAATATATAATATATTTATTAAATTATATTTAATACATTTGGTTATTTGGGTTGATCCAATTGCAACTATTTGGGAAGACACTAGATGGATCCTTCCTAATAGTGACTAGATCAAATCAATTTTAATTGAGCTTAGAAAAGGCAATCTACAGTGATCTGATGCAGGATGTGCAATTAGATATCATAATAGGGAAATCAAACCATGGTAGCTTGGACGCTGCCAAGTGGAACTAACAATGAAACCAAATATCAAGAGGCTTTTCTTGAACTTCCATTCTGTCAGAGGCAGGGAAGTCAAATGATTCATTTGGGGGGGAGTTATCCATTGTAATAAATGTCATCCATTGCAGTAGTATAGCTGATTGGAAATTAAATGAGTTCATATTGTTAGTGTAGGTTTTTATTTCCCAATTGGTGGTTCATTCTCATTTAAATGTAGGAAAAATAATTTAGACTAACATGTATATTAACTAAGATCAATTCTATTTTTCCACACAATATTAGAGGTGTGAATGGGCTTGACTTGTCATCTAGACAATTCGTTAATATTTCTATCCCAAAACTCCAAAGTTCTCTTTATGAGTCCTTTTTACACAATTATGCAATATCATATGACATACAATGGAATCCCCTCCTTTGTATATCTATTGATCATTGAGATAATTGTCTTCATTCTTCTAGAATGAACCTTATAGGGGAGAACAAATAAGAGATTTCAAAGAATTCAAGAAATTAGTGACCCTACCTTTAAGGCCAAAGTGAAATAACTAGATCATATCCTGATCACTTGGGTTATAAATATGAGTAGACCATATTTTCAAAATGAAGTAATGACAATATGGTGGGACAATCACATCATATTTGAACAGTTACCATAGACAAAAATGGGAGTTGTTTTGGGATTTCTTACATCAAGATGCCACGAGTTAGCAAAGGAACTAAAAATAATGGAGCAACACTCCTTATAACTTCCATGCAACTATTCGAATATACCATACCTTTAAGGCCAAAGTCAAATAACTAGATCATATCCTGATCACTTGGGTTATAAATATGAGTAGACCATATTTTCAAAAGGAAATAATGACAATATGGTGGGACAATCACATCATGTTTGGACAGTTATCATAGACAAAAATGGGAGTTGTTTTGGGATTTCTTACATCAAGATGCCATGAGTTAACAAAGGAACTAAAAAGAAAGGAGCAATACTCCTTATAACTTTCATGCAGTTATTCGAAGAGCTGAGAGATACAAGAGACTTTACAAGATCATGATGCACAATGAATCCCACTTTTATTCCAACCACCACTAGTATAATATCTTTTTCACACTAGTTAAGGGGGTATACCATACATTGGAGAGACAAAGGATGCTAGGTGGAGAAAGAAAGATGATTCTACTAGAATCCAAAAACTTAGTATGCATGGATCACTACCTTAGAAGACTTCAAAGATTTGTCTCTAATGCAAAACTAGACATCTCCTTCTACTTAAGAACAAGAATTAACTTTAGATGGGGTGAATGATGGGCTTATTTTCTCTTTTATTGTCTGTTAATCCTCTATTTCCTTTGAAATTCAGAACTTTCACATAGAAACTTCAATACTTTCCTATGTTTAAGGTTGTTTAATAAGTACTAATAACATTTTTATCTCATGGATAATAGATATGATACATATACACAGTTATTGATAAAAATAAGAACAAAATGATTCAATAGTCAGCATGCGAAGTTTTTTTAGAAGACTAACATGCAACTATTGCAACAAAATTGGTCAAAGACATCATGTAGATTTCTTGCAATGAAATAATTAAAAAATTGTAGGTGTATCTATAGCCAAGTAGCACATGTTGTAGCAATAGGCATTACAAGTGTTGAGGTGTCCACCAAGTAGCAACATGAGACTCCTAACATCAACATACATCTTCAACACCTAGAATACTTCTATCATAATCATAGTCAATGAAATTTGTTGCATTTTCATCTCAATAAATTAAGTTCCTATTTATGATGTATATGGAATCCTATTAGGACTCTATTTTGTGTCTCTTCATTAAATAATCCTCTTCCTATATGTTAGGAATGGGTGATAGATCAATTTTAGTTTGTTAGACTAAGGCAAAGATTATAAATGTTTTGTAACAAATGATCTAGGGATCAATTATTCTATAATTTTTTCTCCTATTTTAAATAATGAACCTTTTTTGTATCTAATCATCATTGCAAAAAACATATGAAATTTTTCTTGGCATCATAGCTTCATTCAACTATTAGTTTAGTGAGTACACCTACCTAGTTTTTGTCCCGCTTGAGGTAAGGTGCTACTAAGTAGTTTGTGTCTTAGGATTTTTGTAATTTAGTATGTTAATTAGCTCATATAGTATACCATACTTTAATAATTCTTGTAGGAGTTGGTTGAAATACATTGTGAGTGTTTTAGTAGCAATTATTTTTACTACTTTTGGTGATTATCCCTTAGGTATGATAACTATTTAACCATGATTGTAAAATTATAATTCAAGAAGATTGCATTTCATTTTTAGTAAGATTTTCAACTGGTTAACTCTTAGATTTGAACACAACCTAGGAATCTCATAGAGAGTACTAGCTCCATCTCAAGTTTATGAATTTGGTTGATAATTTTGTTGGATGATATCCATTTTGGTTACTGATCATGCTGTTAGTATTCATGTTTTGTCACCGATGTCAACATATATTTATGTGGAGAGGACAGACTGGTTACTTCACTACAATGAGTGTATGTACACTGTACGGATTATTCAGAACGATCAAAGTTGGATTTATGTAGAAGGATGTGTGCTGACCTTATTCCTAAGGTCGCTTGACTTTATGTTACATTATGCGGATGTTACAGTTCATTTGGTGAAGATTGGTTTTCTGGACTGCAACTGTGATTCTGGATAGAGCAGGTCTCTGTGTTTCAGGTATATCTTTCTGATGGATATATTTCACAACTTTCAAGATTACGAATGGAGAGCTGACATATGTTAGAGTAATGGGTTGATTTCAATTGTTGATTGAAGACTGATGACGTCAGTTGTGGCGTGTATTCTAGAGAAGGCCTATTTCCTGGCAGACTTCAGACATGTAACGTGTGAAATTAATTATGAGCATGAATTGCGGATCTAGAAGTATATGTAATGAATTATAAATGTTGTATACGTGTCTTAGATATCATGTGTATCTTATCAAGGGGCTATGTAATTATTTGTATGATGGAAAGCCTTAATTGGCCAACCTAATTAATTATGTATTAGGAAAGCTTAACTGGCTGACCGAATAAGTTATTATGTAAGGGTATATATGAAAGATAAATTATTGTGGAGAAGTGTGATAGAGAATAGAAGAGAAGGCATTTGTGAAAGCTGCAAAGCTTGTCGATTGTTGGATGCAAGCAGAGTTGATACTTCATTGGAACTAATCAAGCAAAGACAGTTGCTGGCAGATAGTTCTCTGATTGTGCATTTTCTTTATACACTTGTGCGGATTGTAAATCCTTGAGGGTGGCTTTAACCTTCTTTGGGCAGTGTTCCTTGGAAGTGAGCCTACTATTTCCTTTGACTCCTAACAATGTCTATCTCCTAATAGGGATTGTGTACTGTAATGTTGTAACAAGCTCCTAACAGGGCTAATATCTTTTAACAGGGATACTATACTCTCAGTACATTATTTGTGGGTGTTAATTCCCACCAGGTTTTTACCTTTAATAGTGTTTCCTCAACAAAAAATATTGTGTTATGGTGTTGTCTATTACTGTGTTATCATTTACATTTGCAGATTTGGTTTATAAATTATAAAGTTTAATAATTGGTATCAGAGCTATTGGTCCTCAGAGAGAAATTTTAACAGCTTGAGGTGATCTTGAAGATGACATACTATAGGAAGGATAGTCCAAAGTTTGACTCTAAAAACTTTGATAGTTGGTAGAACAAGATGAGAACACATTTGTTATGTCTGGGAATTAACTACTGGATGATAACAAAGAAGAAGGAAAAGATAGCGACTGAGGATGAATTAGAGAAAGCTAGTGATGATCAAAAGAAGCTATTCTCATGCAATATGGTTGCAAGGGAATCCCTAATCGGCACATTATCAGAAGGAGAATTTACTGAAGTAAAGGAATTGGACTCTGCACATGAAATCTGGTCAAGACTGGAAGCACTATATGTTGGAGACAAATTTACAAAGCAAGCAAAGTTACAGAACTGGAAGACAAAGATGGAATCACTAAAGATGAAAGAAGATGAGAACATCAGAGCATATGCACAGATAATTATTGAGGTTGTGACTCGTATTAGGAACTCTAGAGGAACTTGCAATGAGGAAGAAGTTATTGCAAAGATACTCAGATCTTTGACACCTGCATACATAACCAAGGTTCAGGCTATAGAGGAGATCATACCTTTGACACCGAACTTCACCAGAGTGATGTTGATTGGAAAGCTAACTATATTTGAAGCCACAAAATTGGGAAACACTCTACCTAAGGTTGAGTTAGCATTCAAAGCAACCGTGCACAAAAGCAAAAGCATCTCACCTGGAAATGCAAGCACAAGCAATAATGATCTAAAAGAAGAACTTGGAGCCTATGCTAATGAATGGGAACATATACATGAAGAAGAAAGAAAGATAGATGAAATTGTTGCATTGATTGCCAGAAGATAAAAGAGAGGTAAGGGTAAGTTTGAGGGAAAATTACCTTTGAAATGTTTTTCATGTAACAAGATCGGTCATTTTGCATCTAGATGTCCTACAACAATTCCAAAGCACAAACCTAAGTTTTTCAAGTCTAAGTTCTCAAAGGATAAGGAATGTTATTATGCTAGTGAAGGTATATATGATGATGAGAATGGTGATTATGATGAAATTGAATTTATTTCTATTAAGGATGATGAACCTACACATGAAGAAAAAGCATTAGTATCTTGAGTTGAAAAGAAATCTGAATGGGTCATAGATAGTTGTTGTTCACATCATATTACTGGAGATAAAAATAAGTTTGTGAGTTTAAAGAAACATGATGGTGGTGTTGTTAGATTTGGTGACAGTAATCCTAATCTTATTATTGGAGTTGGATCTATTTCTTTGGATGGAAAGACTAACACTGACAATGTATTACTTGTTGATGGACTTAAGCACAATTCGTTGAGTGTTGGACAACTAGTGGACAAGGGTTATCAACTGAACTTCATAAACGGAAAGTGTACTATCAAGAGCAAAAAAGGAGACTTGGTAGCATCTGGTACTAAATCCAGATGTAATGTATTTGAATTGAACACATTTGAAGCTTCTTGTTTTATTGCAAAGGTTGATGATAGCTGACTATGGCACAAAATATTTTTTCATGTTAATTTTGATAACATTGTGAAGGCAAGTATGACAAAAGCAGTAAGAGATCTACCTAAAATTATAAAGCCATCTAACACTATGTGTAGAGAATGTGTTATGGGGAAACAGACTAGAAGCACCTTCAAGAGAAAAGCTTATTTAACAAAAGGGAAGTTGGATCTGGTGCATACAGATCTATGTGGCCCTACAAGAACAAGATCATACTATGGTTAAAGGTATTTTATAATTTTTGTTGATGACTTTTCTAGAATGATGTGGGTTACATATTTGAGAGAGAAATCTGAAGCATTTGAAGTTCAAGTTGTTCAAAGCAAAAGTTGAGAATGAATCTGGTTTAAAGATGAAATGTTTGAAATCAGACAGAGGAGGAGAGTTTACATTAGAACTGTTTAATACATATTGTGAAGAAAATGGAATACATAGACAGACTTCAGCTCCTAGAACTCCACAACAGAATGGGATAGCAGAGTGAAGAAACATAACCATATTAGATGCTGCAAGGACTATGTTGCTGGAAGGAAATGTATCACATGTTCATTGGAGAGAAGCAGTTGGCACTGCTGTGTACACATTAAACATAATTTATATCAGAGAAGGTACAAATAAAACTCCTTATGAATTATGGTTTGATCATGCACCTACTGTGAAATATTTCAGAATATTTGGTAGTAAATGTTATATCAAAAGAGATGATGAGATAGGAAAGTTTGATGCTAGAAGTGATGAAGGAATATTTCTTGGTTATTCCACTAAGAGTAAAGCATATAAATTTTTCAATCTGAGACCGAGGAAACTAATTGAAAGTGCCAATGTAAGGATAGATGAGAAATTTCAAATTAAAGAAAGAATGTATGATTGTGGTCAGATATAATAATCAAGAGAAGTTGTTGTTGAACCTAAAGGACCCTTGATGATTGAGAAATATATTGAAGAAGAAGAATAGGAAGAAGCTACTGAGACATTAAAGACACCAACGTATGTCAAGAAAAACCACCCTGAAGATCAAATTATTGGTGATGCAAGCAAAGGCATTATGACTAGATCTAAAGTTAGAGATGAGGTCTGTTTGATTTCTCAAGTTGAACCCAAGAATACTGATGAAGGATGTAAAGATGAATCTTGGAATAAAGCCATAGAAGAAGAACTAGAAAAGATAAAGAAGAACAATACTTGGGAATTGGTTCAAGGACCTAAGAACAAGAATGTGATTGGCACTAAGTGGGCTTTTAGAAAAACAAATAGATGAGGAAGGCATAGTGGTAAGAAACAAGGCTAGACTGGTATGTAAAGGCTACTCACAACAATAAGGCATAGACTATGAAGAAACATTTGCACCTGTTGCTAGACTGGAAGTTGTGAGACTATTCCTTTCTTATGCTGCACATAAAGACTTCAAAGAGTATCAGATGGATGTGAAATTATAATTCTTGAATGGTGATCTAGAAGAAGAAGTGTACATTGAGCAACCTGATGGTTTTCCTTTGACAGATGATGAAAACATGGTTTGCAGACTGAAGAAGGCACTGTATGGACTAAAACAAGCACCGAGGGCATGGTATGCAAGACTGGATAAACATCTACTTCGTCTTGGTTTCAGAAAAGGTAATGCAGAAAGTAATTTGTATTAAAGAACTGATGAAGATGGAATCTTAATTATAGAAGTTTTTTTTGATGATATCTGTTGGCAAGTTGACTTCCTAAGGATGCATGACTTATTTTGTGTTTTCTTCATGGCAACAAAGTCATACTAAGTTTCTGTCAAAGTAAACTTAGAAGACAAAATGACTAAGTATGGAAAACAGGATAGACAAAATTATATAGCGATCAACACATCAGCGCACATGCGAGAGATTGAATCAAAGTATGTGTGTTTAGATATATGTTCTATGTTTCATGTACATGCTAAGTCCAGACACACATGGTATAGAATGATAGTATGGAGAAGTTACAGACAGATCAGTACACCAGCAGTCCAGAAGACAGAGCATGAAAGCTTACTAGTGTTTTGATTAGCATATATTATTTTGTTATGTAAAGGCCAAGCGCCTATGATAGTATGTTTGTAATGATGTAATTAGTAATGTTGTAAACATGCTTAATCCAATTACTTTGGAAGCGTTGTGTATTATGTTTTAGGGCCGACCATAAGTCTTGTTTTGGGTCGCGTCTATTCAGGCATGAACATATAAGTATGTAATGTAAATTTATGTTACAAGTGTCAAATAATATACATGAGTAAGATATAGAAGAGCAGTATAATGAAGTCAGTATGAGATAAAGCTCTTTAAGAGAGTAAGAGAATCAACACATAAACGGAACTGATCTGACAACAGTGTCAATCACAGCAGTTCATCTTTGATATAGTGTATATCAACTATCAGAAGGTTGTAGCCTTCACCTTATTGGGCAGTGAGCTTAGGCAGTGAGCCAAACACCTTTATCAGGGTTTTGTAATAGAATCCTAGAACAAGGTCTAGACTCCTAATAGGGTCATTTTACTTTGATTGTAAAGACTGCTCCTAACAGGGAAAAGGAACTTTAACAGGTTCATTATACTATTGCAATATTTGTGGGTACTAATTCCCACCAGGGTTTTCCTCTGATCAAGGTTTCCCCATAAACATATCATGTGTTATGTGTTCTTGTATTAAGCTTCATTGAATATATGTTTGATTTATGTTTAAGTTGCTGAAATATAATAAATAGACAAACACTGATTCACCCCCTCCCCCTCTCAGTGTTTCTAACAATTGGTATCAGAGCTCTGGTCCTCTGAAAGAAAGTTTAACCACTTGAGGAGATCATGGACTCAACAGAAGCAAAACATTTGAAAAAGAATCTTGAAGCAGCTCTTGAAGATCTTGACATATTTGGAAAAGAAAATAAAGAACTTAGACTGAAAGTTGATGGCTCACAAATGCTTATCAAGATATTGAGAAAAGATTTGAAACATTGTTCTACAAGTGATTTAGGGAAAATGGTCAAAAAGATAAATGAAGAGAACATGTCTCTGAAAGATAAAATTGAAAATTTGGATGAACAGCTAACAGATAGTCAAATTTCTATTGAAGAAAAGATCAAAGAAAGCAAACAATTAGAAGATGAACTATTGCAAACAAATATGAAAGTCTTGGAATTAGAGAACATAAAGAAAAAGATGGAATCTGAATTAATAGAAGCAAAGGATAAGATTGATAAACTCCACACAAGTTCTGATTCACTTCAATCTCATCTCAATGCACAAAAGCTAAGAGGTGACACTACTAGTCTTGGATACAGTGTAGCACAACTTGAAATCAATTCATTAGAAGAAAGAAAGAAAGCACATGAAGCATCTTCAGAAGAAAAGAAAGTTGAAAATGTTGCAGAGATTAAAATAGATCCACCTAAGGGAGAAATCAAGCAAGTTAACAGAAGTTGTTATGCATGTAATAAACATGGTCATTTGGAAAGAGATTGCAAAGAGGTAAGACCTTTCAATGGTTATTGTTACTCCTGTAATAAGTTTGGTCACAGGGCTATACATTGCAGAATAAAAAGAAATCAGTCATAGCAGAATCAGAGAAAAATGAATCAAAACAATCAGAGAAATCATCCTCAAAGAAATTTTTAGAACATTACATGTTAGATATGTAATTACAATGGACACATAGCAAAGCAGTGCAACATTGTGAACAGGAACATCAGACCTTCTATCATTTGTCACACATGTGGAAAGGTTGGACACATCTCAAGGTTATGTAGATCCAGAACTCAAAAACAAGAGGATCCTAAGAAATCACTATTTGAAGAAGAAGGAGAAGTCAAGTTTGTTAAAGCAAAAGAAGATTCATGAAAAATTTGGGTTGAAGTAAAGAAGGACAATGCAGAGAAAAAAGTAGTTGATGCATCCATAGTGGACACATCCTCTATTTTTGGTTGAATAGACCTTCTTGGTCTTAGGGGGAGCTATTCTATCTCAGAACCCCTGTGCAGCTGGTATACTCACCTCCAAGTATGCACCTCTAGATTCATGCTTATGATCACATGATATAGTAGTATGCATTCATGCATTGACTATAATGCATTCAGAGCAAAGTTTGAAACTCTCTATGAAAACTGTGTATGGTTGCAAACAATAAATGCAGTAACTTTTATAAAAAGATGTAAGTGTTTAATCTTCTTCACATTTGCATTCATAGAATTCAGAGAGAACAGGAGCACTAAGCATCAAAGCATGGAAGCATAACAGATTTGGTGGTTAAAAATCATGGTTAAGAAGTTGGAACGGAAGCCTAGCAGTCGCGCCGTTTTGAATTTTTGTGAAACCCTATTTAATCAATCATCAATTAAGTATGGCGAATCCAGTTGTATTTGACATTGCTGAGAGGAAGAGATTTGTATTCAAGAGGCATCCATTTAAATCCATACTAGATGATGTGGAAGGAGCTTTCTCCAAAATTTTGTTAGGTGTCGTTCACGTAGAATACATCCGCGCATACATTTATTGTAAAAAGGAAATAGTTGGAGATAATAGTATAGCCACTCTCATGGCTTCGATGATGAAACTAGAATATTCATTCAAGGATGAATATGCGCACCTCACAAACAACCCTATCTTCAAGTTTTTCAATGTGCATGAATTCTATGAACCAGAATGGGTTAAAATCTTGTTGAGCAGGATTCATGATGACCTCTACTGGATTGGTGAAGTTCTCTTCTGTATTACTATAGACCTAATCCATGAATTAACTGGACTTCCTAAGACTGGACCAGTTCTTCCTACTGGCAGGGATGTCAAGAAGCAAGTTGAACAAGTTTGTTTATCAAGAAGTGACAAGTGCAGTATGACAGTTGATCCTATCAAGGAAGATGACATAAAGCTTCTAACTATGATACTTGGTTACAAGTTCCAACATGCAAGAAGAGTAAATAGTGTGTCAACAGCCACAGTTCTAGCAGCTATAAGGATGGTGAAGGATAACACTCAGTACAATCTATGTGAGATATTGCGTGCTCAATTGATTGACAACATTCGAGTTATCAAGCATGACAAGAACAAGACATTCAGGTTTGGGTCTTTGATCATCTATCTATACTTCCATATTGTTGGTAAGGTTGCAAATCTTTACCTAGACAGAAGCAAACCCACTATGTCTCAAATTTCACTAAAAGCCACATTAGAGAGTAGTGCAAAGGATGCTATGGACATGGACATCAAAAATTTTAGGATCAAGATGCAGAAGACGTTCAGGATACCTGAGAAGATTGTTGAAAAGTATAAGGAAACCATATGCTTCATGGTAGAGACTGATTGCACTTGCATGGAGGCAGTTGAGCCTAAAACTAAATGGATTCATCCACTTGGGTATGAAGTGGAGGAACATGTATTAGAAGGATATGCATAGGTCCTTTTGTCTGCACCCAAAGATCCCAATGAGCCCAGATGGGGCACCTACAGAGAGAAGACTAATGCAGTAGATTCTGTATTATATAGTGCTGATAACAAAGGAAAGGAATCTAAGATTACATCTAGCATTCTAAGAGTTCATGGTGTCACTTAAGAAGATCTTGACAAAGCTAGAGAAGCCAAGATAGCCAAAGAACTTAAGAAGACTGATGACATCCAGAAGAAGAAGAAAGTAGAGAGCACCTCTGAGCCCTCTACCACCATTGACCTAGACTCATTTCCATCTTCTATACCAAGAAAGAAGTCTAGAGGAAGGAAGCAAGCGCCCACAAATCACCCATCCTCAAGGAACACACAGAGCATAGCAAAGAACACTTAAGCTCCTCCTAAGGTAGGATTCAGACCTAGTCTAAATGTCTTAAAGAATAGGATTGTCAATGAAGGTAGACTAGACACAATTGCTAAGGTCTATGAAAAGTATCAGGAGATTGATAAAACAAAAATACATTCTATGATCATCTCTCACATGATTAATGGTGTAGTAGCACACCTAACTCAACCCCTAGCTCCTTATTTCTGGCATGTACTGACTCTAGCCAAGTCAGGAGAGTGTGTGTGGACCTTAGAAGGTCATTTTTTTTTCCCTAAGATGGATATGACTAGGTCAATCCATGTCTAGATAGGTTGCTTAGTTGGTTTCCTTTAAGTTGTGTGTGTGTGTGAGGTAGTTTGTGAGCCTCTAGAAATCCAACCAAGGCATTGGGAACCTTGGATAAGCTTCTTGGTATCATTGGCACTCGGCCTACACTGGTGCCTAGTAGCTCGGCATACATTGCCTAGTAGCTCGACCTACATTGCCGAGTAGAAGCAACTCGGCTAACATTGCAGCTCGGCTAACACTGCCGATCAGCTAACACTCGGCAGCTTAGCTAACACTGTCGACTGGCTAACACTGCAGCTCGGCTAACACTGTCGACTGGCTAACACTGCAGCTCGGCTTGCATTACTATTGCTCGACAATATTCAGTTGTAACGGCATGTGAAAAGAGGACCTCGTCTTTTATGGACAGTATGGTTAGTGCAACGGTTCCTGAAGAGATTCTTGCGAATGAGTGGACCGTTAGGGTTGTTTCCTATGAGAGGATGGTTACTAATAACATCCAAAATCATTCATTTCAGAGATCTAGAGAGTGGAAATTGTAGAAAAAAAGAGAAGCTACAGGAAATCATAGAGTTGCAGATTATTGTACTATTTTGTTTCCAGTAATGAAAAGTTGCAGATAGTGTGTTTAGTGGATATCAACCTTCTTTGTTCATTGTGCATACAAGTAGATTAGTTACTTTATTCTCTATTTTGCAAGCTATTAGTTCTTCACCCGTTCTGGGTTGTAAATAGTAATGGCCCCTCGAGATTCCTGAATCCATGGTGAGAATCATGTGTTGGGATGGAACTCGAGAGGAGCCCTTGTACATAGTTTCCTTTTTGTTTTTTGTAGGAGAAGAAACATCAAAGAGTTTGGAGGTCTTACCCTAGGCGAGCTTGGTAATAGTCCGGCTAGGGAAGAGAATGAAAGTAATTTTCTAAGAACATTGATTGAGTGAGAAGAATGAATCTATTTGTGTAGGTTCAGCAAGAAGAAGATGAAAAGCATTTCGATGTGGGACCGAGTCTTGAAGCGGAGGTAAAGTTAAGAGTGGATTACCTCAGTTAGGGTTGTGAATACCCTAAGGGATCTAGGAGAAAGATCTCAGAACATAGCCAAGCTAGTTCTGTAGCAGCAACAAGACTTCTGTCCACATCAATTAAGTTTAAGAAGTTAGTTCTTGAACTTAAGACAGTAATACCTGATACATTATGGAACATACTGGAAATAATGAAGAGACATGCAATTGAGGAAGACATGAGGATAAGAGAAGAAACATTAGATTATCTTCTCCCTGTATGCTCACATGATGAGAAGGCAATTCTATTAGATTTGGTGAAGCCTCATCTCAGAACCAAGACAAGGACTCTTCAAATTATGAACAAAGAGTATGAGCATATAGGAAAAGAAACTGAAAAGGCATTTGCACAAGTGTTTATGGATAGACACATGTATCCATTAATGATGCCTACAACAAAGGTAACTCTAGCTCCTCCCAAACAAGTTACAGAACCAGTGATTCAAAATGCACCTATGACAGGTCCATAGTCAGTGCCCTCAATGTCAATAACTACTAATACATCAAAAGACTCAGAAGATACTATAATGGTTGATAATATCAAGATATCCATGAAAACATCTGACAATGACATGGACAAAGTTGAGAAAGCATTTGTAAGCACTGAAGAGATGTGTACTGATGATACATCTGTACAACAAAATAAAGTTCCCTCCAATGATCCAATAGATTTGAATAAAGAGAAAGACACTCAAGATGATGAGACACCAGTCAAAGCACACTTTACAGATCTAGTAGACTCTACTACTAGAATTACAGAAGATGAGTATAAAAAGGAGAGATTGAATGAATTGGTAAAGAATTTTACCTTAGACTTAAAATCTCTAAAGATTGGGCAATCTATATTCAAAGATTTGGCAGCTAAAGGTAAGAAAATCATAGCAAACTGCATGGACAGAGTAAAGTTCACCTCTGAGCATATCAAGAAGATAGAAGAAGTAGATATCATGGTGGACAGTATTAGAAAATTAGTTGAGACATCCACGCAAGACATGAACATCTGTAACAATGTCTATCAAGGTCAGTTGGACAAGATTGAAAAGGCTAAGTTGGAGATCAGTAAGATGAGAGTCAAACAAACTCAGTTGAGAAATGATCTTGTGCCCTCTCTAGCAGTTCTGAATGAGAACATCAAATAGATTGATGCCACCATTGTGACATATGATCAAGGTCCTTGCATGAATTTGATAAAGACGGAGAAGCTGACATATGCCTTATGCACGCATCTTCAGACAGTTGATGCAATGAAGGTATTCTGGCAGAAAGAGATCCAATCTCTTTAGATTGTGTACCTAGATGTTTACATGGAGTAAGTATCCAGAAGAATTACAAGTTTTGTACACCTTTGTCATTAATGTCAAAGGGGGAGTAATAGAGAATGTGTATATATGGGGAGCAGTATATGTATATATTAAAAGATGCTATGATAGATAGTTTTTTGTGTTAATTCATTTTGAGAAACTTGGCCACATTCCTTTGTTGCCATAAATGACAAAGGGGGAGATTGTTAGCAAGTTGACTTCCTAAGGATGCATGAATTATTTTGTGTTTTCATCATGGCAACAAAGTCATACTAAGTTTCTGTCAAATTTAGCTTAGAAGACAAAATGACTAAGTATGGAAAACATGACAAACAAAATTATATAGCGATCAGCACATCAGCGCACATGCGAGAGACTGAATCAGAGTATGTGTGTTCAGATATATGTTCTATGTTTCATGTACATTCTAAGTCCAGACACGCATGGTACAGAATGATAGTACAAAGAAGTTACAGATAGATCAGTACACCAGCAGTCCAGAAGACGGAGCATGAAAGCCAACTAGTTCTTTGATCAACGTATATTAGTTTGTTATGTAAAGGCCAAGCGCCTATGATAGTATGTTTGTAATGATGTAATTAGTAATGTTGTAAACATGCTTAAGCCAATTAGTTTGGAAGTGTTGTGTATTATATTTTAGGGCCGACCATAAGTCTTGTTTTGGGTTGCATCTATTTAGGCATGAACATATAAGTATGTAATGTAAAGTTATGTTACAAGTGTCGAATAATATACATGAGTAAGATATAGAAGAGTAGTATAATGAAATCAGTATGAGATAAAGCTCTTTAAGAGAGTAAGAGCATCAGCGCATACACGAAACTGATCTGACAGCAGTGTCATCACAGCAGTTCATCTTTGATATAGTGTATATCAACTATCAAAAGATTGTAGCCTTCACCTTATTGGGCAGTGAGCTCAGGCAGTGAGCCAAACACCTTTAACATGGTTTTGTAATAGACTCCTAGCAGGGTCTAGAATCCTGATAGGGTCATTGTACTTGGATTGTAAAGACTGCTCCTAATAGAGCAAAGGAACTTTAACATGCTCATTATACTAGTGCAATATTTGTGGGTACTAATTCCCACCGGGGTTTTCCTCTGATCAAGGTTTCCCCGTAAACATATCATGTGTTATGTGTTCTTGTATTAAGATTCATTGAATATATGTTTGACTTATGTTTAAGTTGTTGAAATATAATAAATAGACAAACACTGATTCACCCCCCCCCNACAAACACTGATTCCCCCCCCCCCCCCCTCTCAGTGTTTCTAACAATATCAGTTTTGGAGGCAATGATAAAATGAGTAAGAAGTTTGCTAAATAAATGGAGAATGAGTTTGAGATGTCAATGATTGGTGAGATGAAATTTTTTCTTGGTTTGCAAATTAATCAAAGTAAGTATAACATATTTATATCTCAGACCAAGTACCTTAAGGAAATGTTGAAGAAATTTGGAATGGAAGATTGTAAACCTATTGGTACACCCATGGTGACATGGAACAAACTAACTAAAAGTGTTGAGACTCAAAGTGTTGGGAAGACTAAGTACAGATCAATGATTGGAGGTCTACAATATTTGACACACACTAGAACATATATTACCAATGTAGTTGGAATTGTGGCTAGATATCAGGTAGATCCTAAAGAGACACAATTTGTTGCTGTAAAAGGAATTTTTAGATATTTGAAAGGAACAACAGAGTATGGATTATGGTATGAAAAATCTGATGATTTTACATTGCAGGCTTTTACTGATGCTGATTGGGAAGGTAATGTAGATGATAGGAAGAGCACAAGTGGTGGAGCATTTTTCGTTGGAAAGAGGATGGTTTCTTGGTTGAGCAAGAAGCAGAACTGTATTGCTCAATCTACTGTTGAGTCAGAGTATGTTGCTACTGCAATAAAATGTACACAAGTTGTTTGGATGATACAAATGTTGAAGGACATCGAAATATTTTTCAAAGAACTAGTGGTTATTTATTGTGATAACACCAGCACAGTGAATATGTCAAAGAATCCTGTAATGCATTCAAAGACTAAACATATTTCCATCAAGTATCATTTCTTGAGAGAGAAGGTAGAAGACAGAGAGATTAAACTGGAGTATATTAGCACAAAGGAACATATAGCAGATATATTTACCAAACCTTTTCCAAAAGATGCTTTTGAATATCTCAGAGGCATGCTTGGGGTGATGGACCCTCCCAGTGAAAACTAAATGATGCAAATGTGCATCAGTCCAGTGGATCTCAGAGCTATATCATTCTCTGGACTTGATGTATGGATCTACTCCTTAGGGGGAGTGATCGCAGAAAAATATTGGAGTACATTTAGGTGATCTTGCACCTAGCTGATTTGACATGAAGATTTGAAAAAGCTACAGAAGACTATAGGTGAATTATGGCACCCTTTTCCATTGCTGCCAAAGGGGGAAGGAATCTATGAGAAAATCCCTACTGTTTTGCGGAGATTTATGTTGAGGATATTGAGAAGATTGTATTGAGAGAGAGTACTTTTGGGTTGATGCATATGGATTTTCCCATATGTTGCCATTAATGCCAAAGGGGGAGATTGTTGGATGATATCAGTTTTGGTTACTGATCATGCTGTTGATATTCATATTTTTTCACTGATGTCAACATATATTTCTGTGGAGAGGACAGACTGGTTACTTACCTGGAACGAGTGTACGAACACTGTACAGATTATTCAGAATGATCAAAGTTGGATTTATGTAGAAGGATGTGTGTTGATCTTATTCCTAAGGTCTCTTGACTTTATGTTACATTATGTGGATGTTACAATTCATTTGGTGAAGACTCATTTTCTGGACTGCAACTGTGATTCTGGACAAAGCATGTCTCTGTATTTTGGGTATATCTTTCTGATGGAGATATTTCACAACTTGCAAGCTTACAAATGGAGAGCCGACATATGTTAGAGTAATGGGTTGAGTTTGATTGTTGATTGAAGACTGATGATGTCAGCTGTGGCATGTATTCTAGAGAAGACCTATTTCCTAGCCGACTTCAGACATGTAGTGTGTGAAATTAATTATGAGCATGAATTGCGGATCTGGAAGTATATGTAATGAATTATAAATGTTGTATACTTGTCTTAGATATCGTGTGTATCTTAGCAAGGGGCTATGTAATTATTTGTATGATGGAAAGCCTTAATTGGCCGACCTAATTAATTATGTATTAGGAAAGATTAACTGGCCAACCTAATAAGTTATTGTGTAAGGGTATATATGAAAGATAAATTCTTGTGGAGAAGTGTGATAGAGAACAGAAGAGAAGGCATGTGTGAAAGTTGCAAAGCTTGTTGACTGCTGGATGCAAGCAAAGTTGATACTTCATTGGAACTAATTAAGCAAAGACAGTTGCTGGCAGACAGTTCTTTGATTGTGTATTTGCTTTATACACTTGTGCGAATTGTAAATCCTTGAGGGTGGCTTTAACCTTCTTTGGGCAGTGTGCCTTGGCAGTGAGCCTACTATTTCCTTTGACTCCTAATAGGGTCTGTCTCCTAATAGGGACTGTGTAATGTAATGTTGTAACAAGCTCCTAACAAGGCTAATATCTTTTAATAGGGATACTATACTCTCAGTACATTATTTGTGGGTGTTAATTCCCACCAGGGTTTTACCTTTAATAGGGTTTCCTCGACAATAAATATTGTGTTATGGTGTTGTCTATTACTGTGTTATCATTTATATTTGCAGATTTGGTTTATAAAGTATAAAGTTTAATAATCTATATCACAACTGATTCACCCCCCCTCTCAATTGTCTTGTGGACTATTATTCCTAACAAATTTAAGCTACCCTATGTTAGTTGATGGTTGCTTAGTATAAGACAATATCATCCTTGAGTTGCAAGGACAATCCATTTAGTCTAAATCATTAGTTAGTATAGAGAATCATACACTATTTACCATCTTATAGGTAGTTGGAGGAGAAATCACTTAATTTAGATATCCCATCTTACATGGAAAAATACTAAATGACCAATTATGAATATCTCTATTTATATAAGCACCCACATTGGAAGAAGGTGAAAATAAATTGGTTCCACCTTTGGTGGAAGACTTAGTTATAATAGATAGAAGTACTTCTTAAGAATATAATACTACTTTTGTAAAAATAGTCAAAGGTTACAGATGGTTTGTGAGTCTCAGCAAGTAGGATCTCCAAAGAGAGGATGATGACCTTGTTTCCCCATCCAATTTTTCAAAACTTTCAATAATATTATGAGGGATGAAAAATCTATTTTTGAAGGTAGAGGATTAAGAGATATCTAACTTCTATCAAAATTACTAGTTCAAAAATAAGACCCATGCAAGTACTCAATATTTTATAAAAAAATTCTAGTTATTTTGATATGTGGAGGTTTCAAAATCTATAATGGATGAAAATGTCATGACAAATATGATTTAATAAATAAGTGACAATCATACAATTAATAGAGACCTGCTCATAGACACCTTGGGGATATTTAGTAATCAACAATAGCTAGTTTTAGTTGACAAGTGGCGATTTTACAACACAACTCATAAAAGGAAAGGGAATGAAATGTCATGGGTCTTGAGATGCTTTGGATGGTTTGACTACACTATTGCATGAGACTAACACCTAACATTCAATAAAAGCGAAGAAATCTAGATTTAGCTATTCGATAAGTGAGAAGCACATAACGCTTGATACACACACAAATTTAAGTAAACTCATAGTCAATTCATTAGGTAGATAAAAAGGATATGAATAGTAACAACATTGTATTTATCTTTTTGTGTTGCTTAAATAATAATATGTAGGCTGGTTTTCTATATTACACTTATTATGCTAAGTTTTCTCCTTCCAAATTAGGGCTTCCAACTTGAAATTATGTATTGTGTTTATTTTCATTCCTATAATAAACACCTAAATTTCATCACTTATCATCAACTTTGTATTCATCCTAGATAATCCCCTCTAATATCACCACCTCAATTAATTAGTTACACTATACCATCACATTCCATTAGCTTATTAATTATCATTAACTGTTTAGTTATTTTTTAATTGATTAATTAATTAATTTACATATTTATTCATTAACATAACTTCACAATTAATTCCCTAATTTCCAAACAAATCCATTGTATACACTTAGGCACGGTTTTGTGCACAAATTTTCACTTTAGATTACACAAAAAGCATTCTTCAATAATGCATTTAAATAATTAATTTCACACTCATAGATCTCTATAGTTGTAGCATTTACAAACTACATGTAGTTTGCAAATTAAGATGATGATACAAGTAGACAAATAGTTTTAAAGCTCTAAAATGTCACTATGATGCTCTCACATGAATGCTCCCATGATACTCTTAGATGATCTAACCTAAACTTGTGCAATTTGAAATAGCTCATTTTTATCTAGCTCATAACTAAAAGGGAAGAAAACTAGGGCCCAAATTTGAAATTTTAAGTACAAAGTTTCATATTTGAGACTACAAAAATAGCCTATATCAATTCTATATTAGCAAACTTGAACTTGGAGGGTGAATGACTAAATTTAGAATGGATTCAAATCCTAAGGATAAGGGATGGTTTGAACAAGCTAGGATAATGTTCTTTGTCAACATCTAAAAAAAAAAATACACTAATTCATATACTTACCAATGCATAAAGATTGATCTAAAAACAAGCATTAGTGTTTGAGGATTAAAAAATGAAATATTTTTCTAATTTGAAACTTTAAATTTTTTATTTTTGATAAAATTCAAGCTTACACAACTACTCCAATTCCTCAAGGCTTATAGAAACGCCTAGCTTTTACCTGTATAATTGTCCAAATGTTTAACAAACCAAGGAATTTTATTTCAAAATGTTTGAGCTACATTATTTACTGAGAAACAGAAATGGAAGGATAATTGAGGTTGTATATTGCTAATTCCCTACGTTTTGGACAAGAGAATGCTCTTCCTGTTACAATCTTTAGTTTAGTGGAATTGTAGCCCAAACTACACAAGAATGAGTTATAGTCCTCTTCTGATGCATCATAAACTAGGGATGGATTTGAAGCCCTATTTGGAATAAGATGACCTGCACCATAGTCAAAAGGACCTGCTGTTTCGTTTGAGGATTTCCTAATTGCCTTCTTATTGTTGTCCATTCTGGAAGCTATGATTCCAAACCATAAGGAAAATTAGATGCAAAGTTGTAAAACAAACAAGTCTCAGGTTATGAAAAATGTAGAAATTCTGAAATAACTAACTTATAGATTTGCATTGCCATGAATTTCATGAGCTTCTCCATGACTTTCGCAGTGACATAATGTTATGAAAGGGTGCATGTGTTATTGTTGTGATGTAATCGATGCAAAAGAAAAGCAGAACTTTCAAGCTTGAAATATGACCTTGAGTATGTCTGCGGTAAGAGAATTTGGGCCTATAGAGGAGAAGTTTGCCATAACTGGATTTGGTTTTACATTCTATTTGGTTCTGGGGGGAGAAATGTAAGCAACAGGAGTCCTGCATGACCGCAATAGTCTTTAGAGAGCAGGGTTGATTAAAAGTAAACCCTTTTTAACTACTTCGATCTCGAGAAATAAGTGCTGATAAAAAGTAAACTAACTGCCCTGAAAACCTACTTGGCTTTGTTGATATAATGATAAATCTTCGCTCCATCAGTTGCAGTCAGCGTAATTGCAGGGAGAAAATGAGGGTCTTTATAAAGTTCATTGCCGTTCTCGGTGCGTTGCAGAGAACTACTATTCATGAGAATGAGTGGAACACTATTCATTGGAACTCATTTCTCATGAGAATGAATAGAACATTATGTTTCATGAGTAGTGGTTCAGAAGAACCCATTTCTCATGAGGATGAATGAAACATTATTCATTCTCATGAAAGATAAGTTTTTGTGAACCAATTCTCATGAAATATGGGTCAATAAATTTAACTCAAAATACTCATGAAACATAGGTCAATAAATTTGACTCAAAAATTACACAGTTAAATCCTGATAACAATATCACAATAAAAAACACTGTATAATGCTATACCCTGTAGTTTCATTTGCACTTGAGACTTTGACATCCACTGATGATACTAGAGGATACAATTTCTTCTCGTGTAAGGATAACTGGGATCCGCTTTGCCCCTGTTATCAAACACTCGCTGATTCTCCAGGTCAATAAAAGACATTAAACTATGCATGTCAATGCAATGCTCTTCAAAGATCAATTCCCCTGTTCTTCGATCTTTTCAAGCACATGGCCTCCAAGTTAACGACATATACAATTTGAAAAAAAATGCTTATTTGAGTGCTTACCATATAAGTTTCCTCGTTTCCTAGAGAAACAGAGTCAAGGATGTTTCTGTCAATAGTACTTGCTCCAACAGTTATAATCCATGGGGCCACATTTATCACTGAAACGGCAACTGCGCCATCATTTCCTGCAGAACAAACCACTACCTTTCCTAAACGAACGGCATGGTATGCGCCGATGGAAACACCGTCTTGAAAGTAATCTTTTAGAGGGAGATCTGGGCCAAGAGAAAGAGAGAACACATGTACTCCTTCATGAATGCCTGAGTTAAATGCTGCAAGAACATCTGCATCGGCGCATTCTGTCAGCCAGCAAACTTTGTAGGCTACGACTCTGGCATGAGTAGTTCCTCCCTTGGCAATCCCTTCCGCATATCCATACAAACTGGCATTTTTCACAAAATTCCCAGCTACTGTGGACAAAGTATGAGTTCCATGCCCATGCATGTTTCGTGGTGTTAGAAAATTTCCAAGGAGCCGCCCATTTTCAGCCTCGTGACCTCGATAGAAGTATCTGGCACCAATTAATTTCCTGGTCCACACTAATATTTCAAAAAGTTAGGTCTTGGTTTTGGTTCTATTGTCTCTATGATCCAGATAGTAACAGAAAAAAGTTTTCCCTGGCAGGCAAAAACAATTAAAGCGTCAAAGACAAATCACCCCGAATATGCAAACTGCAGCATCTGACCACACCACTCTACTCCTGTCATTCAATGGCATTTTTCGAAACTACATCTTTTACTCAACATTAAAATCATTAATTCAGCGTTCTTGAATTTGTAATTTGACCAGCAAAATATAATCCATCACTGAAACGCTGACCTAAAGGCGTTTCAAAGTGTAATCAGAGCTTGAGTTTACTAGGATCTACAAACGGGGCAGAAATGGGACTTGTTTTATTTTGTTTTGTCATAAATTCACGTTCCATTCAGTCCCAGTCCGTACTAATTCAACTACAGCGAACCTTCTTTTCCCTACAAACTTATAGCTAACTTTGAATCGGAAAAACTTTTAGTTAGTTCCCTGGAGAATTTTTTTCTCTTTTCTTGGTGACGAGATTTGGTGCTCAAGAAAATAAGACAACCAATACCTGAAGTACTAGAGATCTTCCAATTATTTATAAAACTCATATTGGAATTTAACACCATTAATATTCACATACACCAAAAAAACGAGAAGCAACAATGTCAAAACACATTATTAATGTGTTTCTGTTTATGGGCATTTCTTAAACATACATAAGCAGAAATTTCAAACACAATGTTAGCGAATTTGTGAAATGTTGGTGTTAATACAGATACCTGTTGCAATTAGGTGCACTGAAGTTGGTGCTACTCTGACAGAAACCCTTCCAGCGGGAAGGGATAGGGCCAAACCCTTCATCATGGAAGCTCGCAGATTCTGGCAAAACACCTGGCAGAGACCAAATCATTTCAGCTCTAATGATTATATAATAATTGGTAACTTGGTAAATCCATACCTATGTCCTACTTACAATGCTCTTGGGATAAGTCTTCTACCTGTATCCAAATTGGCTACAGTGACATTTTTTCCAAATTTAGCTTTAGTCCAGAGTGAATCCTTTGGAATAATAGGATTATGTGGATTTCCTTTTTCTAAGCCCAGGAACCTCCAAGATTCAGTTGTGTGCAATTGACTTCGTCTGTTAGGAAATACAGACAATACCCCTGGGAGATCTGTTTCACCATTTCTCTTGGTACTCTAAAAACACAACATGAATTCCTCAGCCAAGATATTTAACTCTTTTTCATTGATAAACTTGAATTAATTTAATGGAGCAATTTGTGGTAGTAAAATTAAAACTATCTTTTAATGGAAGGAAATGGGTTTTCATCATCGATAGATATGCACCTGAAACAGCACGAGCATCTTCTTCATCAAGAAGGGCAGCAAACCCATTGAAACATTTAGTGTAAGAGTAGAAGATTGATTCCTTGGCTGCTGCCTTACTGAGAAAAAAAATGGAATTTTATATTTTAGTCAGTATGAGATTAAAGAAGAAACCTAACAGCTAGAGTTTATATAATGCCTCAGAATCCTTAAAAGTTACAAAGATCAAGAAATAAATTAGCAGAAAAATGAGAAAAAGAATCTAAATGTCTAAATTGCATTTGAATCTAGTAACTTAACTAACGAAGACCATAGAGATATTGACTGCATCCATTACCTTCCTAATACTGATCCTAGAAGCGTATAGTGAGAATCCTAAATTAATTCCTGGTTCAGATTCTGGTCATGGTGTCCTCCCATGTACACCACATAAGACTGCAATCACCCACATAAAATTTTTCACCGAAGCAAACAAGTAATCTCATTTAATACAGCACAAAATCAGTAGAAATAGGTTCTCAGCCATATCACTTCCAAACATCTGCTTATCTAATCCTTTCTCTGCAATTTTTTCATCCAAAACTCACAAAATAACACCAAAATCACACCAACTACATAAGGTCTTCACAGACCCAGATTTCAAGCTGAATTCAATCTGATTCTTAGTACAGATACTTGTGGACACTGGATGATATTTTTTAAGATGGCTACAAACTGTTAAATTATAAAGTTTGCTCCATTCAGCTGAAGCTAGTCTGCAAGATTAAAAAAAAAAATCTGCATAACATATAAAGCCTATACACGCTCTGTCTAAGATTAAATATAATAATTTATTATAGAATACTAATATTGAATTAAATTAATAAAAGCAATAGAATGAATATTGCAAATTTGTAACTACAATAAAATAACAGTTGAAGAAATAAGTTTTAAAGACATTAGTTATAAAATTATGAAACAGCCCACAAACCAAAAAAATAGTTTAAAAAAATAATGATGAAGTGAATAGACAGAGAACTCTTCTCCAATCTCAAAAAAGTTTAGCCATACCAATGTCTTCATACTGAGTCACCTGTTCTTTTGCCATTAATGCTTCTCTGGTAGAAAAGGCCAAGATAACAAGTGCAACTAAAACTGCTACATTCTGTCCCATGTCTGCTGCGGAGCTTCCAGTGGATTTTGAGCACAACCCTTGGTGTGCCCATTTATGTAGGGTGGCAAAATAAATTAAGCAGGAAGTGGTTCTATTGATAGGAATTCTTGTATTTCTTTTAGAAAATTCCACCTAAGGAATGTAACAGAATATATTACATGCATTACTTAGATTAATCCATAATAAAAAAAACAGGCTCTGAAATGAAATGTAGTTTCAATCTCTACAAGTGCTCTGCTCTGTCAATCAGATAATGAATATTTTTTTTTCATTTTTCTAAATTAAAAAAAAAATTACTTGAAAATTAAAAAAGTGATCACTCCCATTTATTTTACAATGCAGCACAAATTACAAATTCATTACAACCATCTCTTGGTGAGGCGTTAATCCAAAATTGAAGCCCTATAATTAGATAATTATAGACTAGAAGCAGAATTCAATCAAAAATGTTACTCTCTTATCTTATTTCATCTTGTTTTCAAAAAACAATTCGAAAGAAATCTATCCAATGACAAAACTTACTGTTTACAGCGGGAATCAAGGCAATGGCTAAAAGTGCACCAATTTGCACCGCCGGCCCAGGTCAAATCGTGAAGTTGGAAATTTGAGAAGTGGGAGGTGGGGCTTGAAGACAAACTATGATAAAATAATAAAAAAAACATAAAATAAAAAAAAACTTTAAAAAAACTTAAAATAATGATAAAAAACTTAAAATAATAAAACTTTCATAAAACTTTAAAAAAATTTAAATTCAAGTGGGAAGGTGGCAGCCCCACCTCCCACTTCTCAAAATTCCAACTGCACCCGTGCAAAAGGCAGGGCGCAGGCTGGGCTGATTTGACCTGGGCCGGCGGTGCAAATTGGTGCACTTTTAGCCATTGCCCGGGAATCATCCCTTTAAACCAACTCCTTTAATCAAGATTAGCAATGCTTTTCCAACACATTCTATTAATTTTTGATGAATAGTGCCTTTTCTATTAAAAATATTAAAGTTACATATCCACAAAAAAGGGGCCGGGGGACATAGAAATCACCCCGCAGAGTTCACACGGCAGAGCCGGAAACGAAAACTATTCATC
>MU223413.1:2641014-2657921 GCA_018584345.1 Thuja plicata | reverse complement strand
CTATATGTTGGAAATTAAAAATTTGTTAAGATAAGATTTATTATTCAACTCCTAAACCTCATTAAATGGAATATCATACGGAATAAGAGTCATTTAATAATAAATAAACTTCATAAGCAAAAAGTCCCAATATAATACATAAATGATATAGCCACCAAATACAATAAAATGAAGACAACATAAAAAAAAAGGCGTAACCATTGCACACTTAGGTGCGATTGCTAGTTATATTTTTTTCCCTAACGAAATTTATGTAATTGTGTCATTTTTTTTTCAATATCAGTGCAAGTTAAAAGCGATATTGCTTCAATACAAGTACTGACTGCAACCATTGACTCGACTTGCCATTGCAAGAGCTTCCTCCTCTCAGTTTGCGTCTTTTTTTTAGCCAATCCTACAACTCTACCACCCAAAAAAAGTGAATTTTTCTCCTTCACCGTTGTTCTGTAAGATGCGCCAGCTTGGAGAAATGCTAACACAGGGCTGCTTCTTTCCGCCTGCAAACAACAGTCGTCTGACCCTTCTGGCACAAGCAATCCGCAAATTTACATCAAACCCTAACCAAAAATATAAAGGTAGCAATCTTTGTTTGAAGTTCCACATTGTGTTTTGGTGACAAAATCTTCCAAATATGTAAAATAATTATTCAGTTTTTATAAACACAGACCATTACATTATCTATCCACAAATCTATGGCATTGGTAGGGAAGGGGCTGAAATCGCAGCCAAAAGAGGAGAGCTAAAACGGATTTGGCGAAAAGAATGCAAATTTCGCCACCATGGAAGAGGTTACTTGCCCCATTCTTGCCACCCCCTCAAACACAAATCGTGCTCAAACCCTCGCTCTGTCTAGTTAACAGCTCAGCTTCCTGCCAGGTAAACAAAAAAACTCAGTTCCTCCATCTTCTGGTTTCTCTAACCCTAGCCCTAAAATATAACACCGCGCGGTAACGTAAAAGCATCCAGAAGGTGAGATCGTGGGCCTTCCGCCACCGTTGGATCCTCAGGCAAACTTTTGCCCGTTTTGATTACACTACGATGACAATCAGCATTTCCGACGACGACAATTCCGATGGGCAGTTGTGTAGGTGTTTTTCTGGCAGTGTGAGACGAAGCCGGTGGGCTGTGCCCCCAATGAAAAAGCCTATCAGCTAATTAAGAAACTATATCCTGAAACTATATCCTTATCCATTGAAATTTAGCCTAACATTAGAAAATCCTATACTCTTCACTTCTTACTTACAGTAAAGTTGACATAGAATGATAATTTAAGAAATTATATCCTTATCCATTAAATTTAGTCTAAAATTAGAAAATCCTATACTCTTCACTTATTACAGTTAAGTTGACATAGAATGATAGTTTAAGAAATTATATCCTTATCCATTAAATTTAGCCTAACATTAGAAAATCCTATACTCTTCACTTCTTACAGTTAAGTTAACATAGAATGATAATTTAAGAAACTATATCCTTATCCATTAAATTTAGCCTAACATTAGAAAATCTTATACTCTTCACTTCTTACAGTTAAGTTAACATAGAATGATAATTTAAGAAACTATGTCCTTATCCATTAAATTTAGCCTAACATTAGAAAATCTTATACTCTTCACTTCTTACAGTTAAGTTAACATAGAATGATAATTTAAGAAACTATATCCTTATCCATTAAATTTTGCCTAACATTAGAAAATCCCCTATACTCTTCACTTCTTACACTCTTCACTTCTTACAGTTAAGTTAACATAGAATGATAATTTAAGAAACTATATCCTTATCCATTAAATTTAGCCTAACATTAGAAAACTCTATACTCTTCAGTCTTTAAAATTTTTAAGAAACTATATCCTTATTTATTAAAATTTAGTTTAAAATTAAAAAATTATATACTCCAGTTTAGCCTAAAATTAGAAAATTATATACTCTTTGGTCCTTGGCATTAAATTGAAAAAATATGATAATTTAAGAAATTGAATTCATATTCATTATACTTTAGCCTAAAATTAGAAAACTATATAGCCTTCAGTCCTTGGCATTGAGTTGAAAAAGACTGATGAGTTGAAACTATATCCTTTTCCATTTAAGTTCAGCTTTAAATTAAAAATTTTGAAAATTCGTTGTTTCTTAATCGAGGATCCCATCGTGATAAATTCTATGTAGGTTCTAGGTTGATTTTCAAAAAATAATTTCTTCTTAAAATTCTTTTAGGCTGATTATGTTCACTGTTTCTTGATGGGTTTGTGGTAATACTTGACCTCTGATGAAAGAAATTATTATTCCTTGAAGATTTGATTGTGATCGAAACTTCTCTGCACCTCATCAGGATGTGTAAATATCTTGTTTCAGTGACACTTTTAAGAAGACGTTCCGGTTCTACTTTTCAACTTTCATCAAGGCAAATCCACAGTAAATGGAAGTTCATAATTCCATAACCAAGCCAAGTTAGGGTTATGTTCAATAAAAATCGATTGTGTAAAACCCTTTTGGATTGATTCGAATCAATTTTCCGATACGTACTGCTAAACCCCATGTCCAAAGGTAAATCAAATCTTCTCTTATTTGAAGCTTCAAGGCCAACTTCTCAACTAGTTATAAGGATAATATTGAAGTGTAAGTTGTTTCCAACAGTTTCGACTAGGTTTAGCTGAAAAACAGCTTATGTTAAGACCTGTTTATATTAACTGCATTCATTACTTCTTAATGGACTTTTCAGGTTATACAATTTAACCTCATCATGAATAGTTCCATTATTAAATGAAAGTTTCAATTCACCTTTTTAAACCCTCCTCGGTCTAAATCCAGTTTGTTCAAAAAGTTAAGTTTAAAATTAGCTGAAATTTCGTGTTAACGATCCTTTCAGATTTTTGGTATAAAATTTGGACGTTTCATGTCAAACCAACCGACTCATACCTCTTAATCCCATACTAAGATTAAGCCACTGTTTCTTGATCCATGTTTTAGATCAAACTTTATAACATGTACCATCCCTTATGGCATTGGACCTTCACATTCAGCAAGAATTTCTCATTTCTCAAGCTCAGGCAATTTTGGCATAATAGAAACTCCTCAATCTTTGGCACTAAGATAAAAGAGGTCAGATTGACACTACGATAAAAGAGGTCGACGATTTATTTACCCAATATCAATGGGTGCAAAAAAGGTTGGATGCTTATCCTCCAAACAACGGAAATAACATGCAATGGATGTTTCATGCCAAACCACCTCACACTTAATAACACCATCAACGATTCAAATCAAACTTAGTAACACTTCATCAAGCTAAATCAAAGTTCATCTGATACATTAAATGGGGTGAAACACTGAGAACATTTGCGAATAAATGCATTAAATTTTGAAATTAAAATGGCTAGCCATGAAAGAGAAAGCGTCATTGGTATCTCATCTAAAAGTTTCAAACCTTCCCTTGCATAAATTTTAACCAAGTTAATCTAGCATAACTAAAAGAAAAAGAACCTGGCAAATTATACCGATTTTCTATATTCTAATAGGCCAACTTATAGCTGTCCATTACTACATAGAAAAAAAGTGGTTGGGCCTGCTGAAGTGAGACCAACTTATTAAATTTGCATTTGTCAATAATAATTTCCAGAATCAACATTATCCAGTTTGAGACATTTGGTAAAAATACAAAATTTCATTCATCTTGGGTAGAAGATATATATATTGACAAACAAAATAATCTTGTAGGTTTCCTTGTACAACATTATGAATTCTCACAAGCTCCTGAGAGATGGGTTATTAGGAAAAAAATATTGAGTACTAGATGCAGTCACTCCAAAAAAATGACATTTGAAGTAAAGTGATGATATCAGGGATCATCAAGGAATGGGAGAACTACTAGTTCGTAGCAAGCTAGAAGGATGAAACTCAGGAGGTGGTGAGGGTAGCAGGAAAAGAGCTACTGTTCCACCAGCCAATGCAGAAACTGATGCCAGCACAAATGCAGGGAGATTTCCACCTCCAAATAGTGCATCCCACGGTCCACTTCCTATAGACACAATCATCTGAAGAAGCAATACAATAAGCTGTGCATAGAAGATCTGACAGCGAAATTGAGTTGAAGAGAAGAAATTATAACGTGAGAAACAATTAAGCATTTACCTGTGGAAGCACAATTGAAAGATTGAGAACTCCCATAGACAGTCCTGAAAATGGCACAAACAAAATTCAAATGATTATGCCTTTCTTCATTTGAAAATATGATACAGACTTCAATCAGAAAAAAAGCACAATTGTATCAATTTTTATCAATGAAATACCACAATAGATCAATGAGACAGCAAACTTCAACAAGTGCACTACCCAATCAAGAGGCCAAGGAACTGTAACAATCAAAGTACCTAAAACTATAAACTACATCGTATGAAGCAATAGAACGAAATTTAAATAATCTAAAACTAAATCTTCAAAGCAATTAAATGTTAGAAAAGATATTAAGATAGTGTTTACAAACAAATTGTGAAAAGGTCACTTAATATATTTAGAACAGTAAACAGATCCAAGAAAAAATCGCCTATGGAGAACAAGGCTCTAGCCAGCAGGATCAGAAGGGCCAGAATCCTTTCCAATCACCACATAAGGGCAATAATAAAACTTCACAAAAAAAAAATTAATACAGTTGTTATCTTTGAGACTAACAAAAAAGTCACTTGTTAAATTGCAAACGGTAGACAGAGTCAAAAAAGGGAGGAACGTTGCTCTGCTTTGACTAAGATAAATAATGTTCCATTACAAGACACCCTTGGCCCATATGAGAGTTTCAGACAAGGCTGGTAGCAAGTGGAAATTTGTTTGTGAGGGTTGGTATAGAGTAATTCAGGAAGAAAATGTTATCAGCCCTACGTCTGAGTTTCAGATTTCACGTACCTCACATTCCTCAAAAAAGAATATAAGGAGAATGAATTTTTATAAGAGGTGTATTAGGAGTGCTCCTGATTCAGGATTGGCAATCAGAAAGAGGGAGAACAGCCAGGAAAGAAACTTGCCTCTCAATGATCCTGTGGATAGGGCCCTTGGCTGTGGTTTTTTTTTATCTTTAAGGGGCCATAGCCGATATTTTGTATTAATCATATAACAGTATAAAAACAGAGAAACATAAAACATCAAAGATAATTGTAACCTGGTTCATAACCCAATCCCACCGAGAGGATTGTGAACCCCAAATCCAGAGCACCAAGGCTCAGCCATAGTTAACCTTGAGCAAATCGAAAGTTTGGTAATAAACAACAAAAATTCTGTTTATAATCTAACCCAAAATTAACTTATCTCTGAAAATTCAATCAGAGGGAGAGGTGGTATCATTTTCAGTGCTGGGAGCGGAGTTCGACTTGGAGCTAGCAACCAGATGAGAGTCCCTGCTGCCATTTGCAGAATCATCCACCGGAGAGACCTCCTCAAGCTCTGAGACGTCCGTAGCAGCCGTATCCATCTCCTCTTCTTCATCAATTTCATCCACTATCTCTTTCTCGGTCTCCTCTTCTTCATCTGAGTCTTCCTCCATCTCCTCGCCTCCAAAATATGTATCTGATGAAACTAGACTACCCAGCCGGTCCAGTTTCACATCATATTTAAATTGATAGACCCAAGGAAGATTTTCGTCTAAATCATCCCCAAACAGAGCAAATAGCCCATCTTCTATGCCCAGGAACTTGGAGAGAAAATTTAAACCCTTTCGCATCATCATTAGGCGCATATGATGGTCCTCCCATTCCCAACCCCAAAGGATGAAAAGACGGAGAGGAGGACCATCATAAAAATTCCTTCACGCTCCTATTGCGAACCCAAGGAAAGGTTGTCCTGCCGTTATGGTCGTAGCTCGATCCCATGGAAAAGGGGTAGACAGGTCTGAATCAATATTTAGAACAACATTGTGGAGATCCACAATGAATTTACCATAGAACGGCCTATCACACATATCTTCCGCCACATTTTTAGAGGCCCCTGCCACTAAAATGCTAGCGAGGAAGCCTGCACAAATGTCAGAAAGGACCCTAAATCTGTGGTTTGTATTTAAAAAATTGAAACCCAAAACCCTTCTCACTGCGTAGAAAACTAGGGGATGATGGTAGATACACACTTCCGTAAGATGATTGAAAGTGACAGGCATATCGAAGGCAATCTGATCTACATCTACACCAAATTTGATAGGAGTATCCATATTGATGTTGCTTAAAATGCTACAGGAGAATGGAGGAGAAATCTAAAATACTACCAACTATCTTGACAAAGAAATTCCCTGGCTTGGAATAATAGAATGAAACTCGCTGGCTAGCTTTAATGAGAAAACTTGGTGAAGAATCAACCCCTCTCTGGCATTGTACCCGTGAGCTGCCCAAAGCTATGAATGACTCGTTGCCAAATGGGTTAGATAAATGGCAATTACTAATGCTACCACTTCATCGAGCCCAGCCTTCCGCTAAAGGAAATGGCAGATTTGCTAAAAAAGAGAGGGAATTGCATGAGGAGGTACCTCAGTACAGTTCTCGCCAGATTGACAAGATGTGAATTTATGGAGACGTTCAATCCACGCAACAGAATGAGATATTGAGCAGACTTGCGCCATTAATCCGGATCTCAAAAGGCCAGATAGAATTGTTAGGAACTGTCTTTTCAGCTCCAACAAACACATTGGCCATGGCTATATTGTGAATTAATGATGAAAAGACTATCTGTCCTCCGCCGTGCCACTCAATGGTAACCCAAAACTCTAATGAATTTCTTGCAGAATGTCATGATGAATTAGCAGATGCATTTAATGCATTCCCCCAAAGCAGCTATGTTGGCCAAGTCATCTGCCAGAACATTCCCTTCCCGGTAAATATGATTGACTGTTGAGGATTCAAATTTCTTGATTAAGTTGAAAATAGCCTCCAAAGTTGCTTGTAGTTTCCAATTATGAGTCGCTCCAGCTTTAACTGCATTGATAGTAATCAATGAATCTCCTTCGATTTCCACTTTTTTGAGCCCTAATTCGAATGCCAGTGCCAGACCAAGGAGTAATGCTTTAAATTCCGCCATGTTGCTTGTGCCACATTCTAGTGGGCTTGCCAATTTTGCAATCACATTACCCTCAGCAGAATGAATAATGCAGCCAGCTCCAGAAGGCCCCGGGTTGCCTTTTGAAGCACCATCAAAGTTCAGTTTACTCCATCCAAATGATGGAGGCCTCCATTTACAGTTAGCTCTAAGACTTGCATTAGCATTAACACCTTTTCCAATTGTTAAAGGGAGTTTTAACCCGAACCAATTCTTAAACATAAGGTCATCCTAACTTGTGTAGAACTTATGTTGAGCACTATGTAATTGGATCCTGGCATTAAAGCTCAAAGTTTTTTGTTCTTTTTGTCCCTTTTTGGGAGTCGTGGTGACTGTTGCTGCTAGCCTGTACCTCACGCTGTTTGACCCTTAATACTGTACTTTTGCTGTTTATTGGGCTTCATATATAAATATGTTCTGATCTTTGTAAATAGGTTGGGAACATTTCAAAATCCCTCTTTTACAATTATTAAAAAAAAAGAATAGGGCATGCAATACAAAGCTCTATCTGCATCAAGGTCAGACACATAAGTGCCAGTACCCTTGTAAATCACAACAAAGGGGCCAATTAGAGGATATCTGTTAATTTAAGTCAGAAGGCTGTTATATTGAAACAAACTAGATATTTCAGACAAGAGCATAGTGTCAGTGATATTTTTTACTGTAAATAGTTGTGATTTCAAAATGCTGCTACTTTCTTTTATCTACTAAGTTAATAACGTTCCTCATAGGTCTTTAATAATTTGGGGTTAGTCGTTCAGGTATGTACAAATGTTTATGCAATGCAAGTAGTAGTTTCAGCGGGCTCTCTACTATACAGCAACTGCTAATTCTGCATTTTGATTAATTTGTAATTCTTCATATCCCTGAAGAGCAATATTCACATATACCAAGTACTTTCGAAGCCAAAGATAAGTTCATTGCACAAGTAAACTCAGAAGGGAATGTGTTGATTGAATTCACAGTGAATTTACTCACAGCCTTGAAAATTTTCATAATAATCATGAAAGCATAAAAAAACAAAATAAGTTGATTGAGGGAATATGTTGATTGAATTCACAGTGAATTTGCTCACAGCCTTGGAAATGTTTAGAATAATCGTGAAAGTATAAAAAACAAAATAAGTTGATTAAAGAATATTTACCTTGACCTGCTCCAGAAGCTGAAGTAAAGGTTGCTGTTAATGCAAAAGGAATGCTATATGTTACCTGGAAATGTCACAGATAATCAATCTTAACAAAGGCATAACTGTAACCATCCACAGCACAGAGAATAGTGCCTACCATGATACTGAAATTTCAAATTAGTCTCTTCTACTAGCAACTAGAAATTATATATTTATATACATAACATCCAAGATAACAGTCAAAGCGAGAGAGTCTAAAACATACCGCAAGAGGTGCTCCCAGGGCTGCAAAAACAACCAAAGCTGCAATTTTAATAGAACTATCAGGAGATACAGGTCCGTGATTTTCAGCAAGTTTGGTGATGATAACAGTACATGCAAGCAAAAGGCACAGGATGAAGTTTGCTATTGCCCACAATAATTTAGGGCCTATCCTGCGAGCCATAGTTTCTATCATCAAAGAAGTTACTCCTAGCATTATTGAATTTAACATTAGGCCAAATGATCCTACTCTGACACCTTCATCATATAAACTTGGAAGAGGTTCAGGACCAAAAGGCTTTCCCTTATAAACTTCTCGACCCATCCAATCTGTGTCAAAGAGTAGGAAGGGGAACCACGCAAGCCATGTCAGTGCAGTTACAATAAGTAAATACAACATTGGAGAAGGGAGATCTCTGAAAGCACTAAATAGCTCCCATATGAATGTCTCCTGGGGTTCTTCATCAGCTTCCTCCTCATCATCTTCATCATTTTCATCAACTGGATCACGACTTTTTTCTCCTACTGCCGTTGCCCTTGCTTTTGCTTCTGCTTGAGCCTTTGACCATCTTTTTTCAGGGGTGGCAGTTACACTGAGAATTGTAGCAGCTACTAAGAGGACTATTGCTAAAAAAAATGCAGACTTTAGATTAGCACAGCTGACACCACAGGCCTCTGTTCTTGTGAATGGAAAAACTTTATACCAATTACTGTAAGCACCACTCGCAAATCCTAACACGTTCCCTACTGCCATAAACAGTGAGAAAAAAGCATTGGCGCTCCTAGTTCGTCTCTGGTTTTTTCCTGCCAGAGGAAAAGCAATTAGAAATACAAACGGGTGGAGTTTCAAGAGGCGCTAGAATTCAGTAAAATATTCATTCGTCAAATTAAAGCCCTTCATTTAGCAAGAGAATACAATCTAGAATTCATGTATGGTTGCCTAGTTTTATTTTCTTGTGGCTATTTGTGAAGAGGAAAATTCGCTCATGGAAACAGTACATAGAGTTCTTGAATGATAGGGAGACTCTAAATTCTTCCCTCAAAATTTGCACTACTTAGCCCATGAAAATGAATGAACGTTTTTTTCCTTGGAGCGAAATTCCCTATGGACAATGTCCCTATCCAAGGCATGTGAAGAAATCAGACCTTGCTGGGATATAGTCAACGAAATATATAACCAACTAGAGATGTTCGTTTTGGCAAGTGTATCCATTGAGAACAGAAGTTGCATTTGCAGTAGAGGAGTCTTTAATGGGTACACACTAGAATAAAAAAACATTCAAACCAAGGTTGCATGGAGACAGGGGTACTTGGTTACTTTGGAGACAGGTACGGGTACGGGTACGGATATTTTTTCAAAATAGGCGACGGGGTACTTTGGGTACGTCAATTTTTTATTTATATTATTTAATATTTTAAATTTTTTTTGAAAATATAACGACATTGAGTTTTCAAAACAAAAACAGTGATAAAGTTTACTGTCAGACATTAACTTTGAAGATTAAGTATACAAATTGAAATGTCATACAATCATTGTATCAAAGTTTCAAACTGATTAGTGATTACATATTGAAATAAGCTTGATAAACAGCAAGCTGATACACAAACAAAAAATTGAAAAAAAAAATCAGAAATCTTAATCAAGGTCCTTAGCTATGATGTTCTCCACTGAGTACCCCGTCAGTACCCGGTCCGTGGGTACGCATACCAGTACCTGGTATGTGTTCCAGGGATATGGGTACGAGTACCCATGCAACTATGATTCAAACCCATCTAGCACTGTCTTTGATGAAATATGTACTCCTAACAAGAAATGCTAGACATAAGATAACGGGATAGCCTTTAATGAGCATAATTATTCAAATTACAACCATCAAGAGCTAAATTTTAAAACTCTATGTAATACTAATCATTAATAAAAGCTAATATATGAACTTACTGGCTTTTATCAAAGCCTCTTTAAATTGGCATGCAAACAATTTCAAAGACCTATGATGGGCTATGGGGCAGCACATATTTTGCTTGAGGGAAAATTTGAAAGCAAAAACAATTAGTAAATCCCTTTATAAGTGGAAAACAAAAAATATCCAATAGGTAAAACTTTTCTCAGAGTGAATACATATAGCTGATTGCAAACTAATACAATAATAGTTTCATGAATCAAAACATTAGTCTCCGTAGATTATAAATTAATCACCTCACCATCCTGTAAAGGCTGATCTTAACAGAGACATTCAGTGAACATACACTTTCTTCAAGGTCTGTTTCTGCATGGCTAAGCTAGGGACGTTTTCCCAGACAGTCCTTTATGGAAACGTCTTAAAACATTGGGCATTGAAGATTCAAAACCTCGAGAGATGCGAAATGTCATAGTTTTGAATTAATCAAATAGGTTCCTTTCTCTAAATACTTAAGTAGTTTTTTACATGGGATTTTGTATTGGATATTTTCTATAAATGATCCTATCCAAGTGGGGATTGGAGCTAACACCCACGTAAAACATATGTCCGCAAATTAATTGGACCGAGAGCTAACTCACAGAGTCATCATTCAATGGAGCAAGACATATGAGGACGCTTCCGAGATTGTTAAGACAATAACATATTCATTTAGATGGCATATACTCTGGCCAAAACCAATGCATGCAATTTTTTATATGGAGACCTTACTGAGGACTCAGAATTGTAGAATATGAAGCTGGTTGAATGTTCAACTAAACGGGCATTAGACCTAAGTCTTCTGGTTGAAAATAATTTATGAGATTCATTAGATTCTTCTTACATTTGGTTAAGCTTGTTCCAGAATTTGAATGGTCATGATTACCACTTGGAGTTTGCAATGAGTCTAGGAAAATTTTAGGTAACTGCTTTGAGGTCTATGATGCACTCTGCAAAATATCTTAAGGTCAATTTTGTCTTCTTCATGTTTAATTTGTACAAAGTAACTTACTGTCAAAGTCATTGAGAATAAGATAAACCCAAACGCCTTATTTCTAACTTGCCTACTTTTTTGCATGGGAACACCCTGTAAGGGATGACATTGAAACAGAAGAGAAAAGGATTATAAAATAATTACTACCCAAATAAATCACTGATTTAAACAAAACTAAGAGTTGAAATCAAAACATTTAGCGAAGAAAAAAGAAACTCGAGACCAAAATTAAAAGATTACCTTAAGTATAAATATGGATTGACAACTTGACTCTGAAATAAAACAAAAGAAAAATAAAGAATGTAACGCATACAGTTGCAATGAGGCCTTTCATCATTATCTTAAGAAACCGTTACACAAAGAGAGGGGAAAAAGGAATGTACCTCAAAAAGGCTGTAGGGAGGGCCTTAACCATTATCTTAAACATAAACTTGCACCTTAACCATTATCTTAAACATAAACTTGCAAGATGCCATTGCAACAAATAACAAAAAAAAAGCATGATATACCTGATAAATCTGCCAGGAGTGCCCTGCAAGGCCCTTGAAGCATATTGTTGGCAAGATCAAGGAGCCAAAAACCTAAAACAAATATAGTAATAGCTCTAGGCCTGTATGAGATTGAATCGCCAAGCATGTATCCCAAATCTGCTGAAAATCCAATCAGCAAAACTGACACTACCACAATGCATGCTCCCATAACTATAAATGGCCTCCTTCTGCCCCAGGGGCTCTCGCATCTATCACTATAATACCCCACTATAGGTTGCACAAACATGCCAGAAATAGGCCCACAAAGCCATATATAACTAGCCCATGTATGAGGAATACCTAAAACCTGCACGTAAGGCGTCAATAATGAGAGCTGCAAAGCCCATCCAAATTGCATCCCTGCTGCCACTGATGCAACCCTTGCAAGAGTTCTCAGAGGAACTCCACTCTTCACTTTTCTCCCTAGACGAAGATGACTTCTATTCATGATTAGTCTAATGCGAGCAACTCCAAAAGAGTGGTATGACAAACAACAGCAATTCTTCAATGAACGTCACAATCAATTTCTGTGGTGATAACAATTTTCAGATGATATTTATGATGTCAAAGAACAATTACTCCATGATTGTAACAATTACAGATGATGGGTATGGAAACAACAATCATCCACTGAATCCAATAACTTTCTCTGATGGGCATGATGATAACAGTTATATTTCAAAGTCCCGATACTCACATACATTCAGAAGAGATGTAAGATCGCCTTCAGAGATACTAACCCCCCTCACAATATGAATGTTGCACCCTATTGCTTGATTCGTTCACTGATATACAGTAACCTACCTCATATACCTTTCTGTAACAATCTCATAAACCATGGGTTTCTTTATGTTTTTACTTTACCAATTTCAATACTGTTTTGAGATTCTTTGGGCGAAAAATGTGCAGATAATCTACACGTGGCAGGATTTTTTATGCCGTCCACCCTAGTACAATCATATTTCTTAATGTATTCGAACATTGAACAACGATCATTTCAACTTACTGAAGAGAAATGAAACGTGTGAATGTCGTGTCACTCTGTTTGATATACAAGTGGCTCTCAGCTGTGTTAACTTTGGCTTCACAAATCTACCCGTGTCAAACCAGGTTTATACTATCTTGTAAACTTCACATAACTACACTGCATTTATATATTTAAAGAGGACACCAACGAAGAAATTTTAAGATATTGTCATTTTAAGATCATAGGCATTTTATTCCTTCACAAAAATCCAATTCTAAAAGCTTCTCTGTACACTTTAAACAAAGCTCATATCCCATTCCAAGACATTGCTTGCAGTTTAGCTGAATTATGTGCTTTTGTTTTTATAATGTTTAACATATAATGTTTACAGAAATGTTTCCAATTGAAAATGACATTGACCTTTTTTTTTCTGTCACTTTCCCACCAACTGTTAAAAATAATACAATAATAAAATATCTAATGTTACGGGTCAAGAATTGGGACCGCGCGAGCGGATCGATACAAAATAATACTTTTTAAAAAAATATGTTAAAATATTTAGGATTTTATTGAAAAGCTTTTTATGTTAATCATATAGTTTATATGACGAAAAAATATGTTTATCTACTAATTATTTAAATTATATAATTTAGGTTTTAGTTTTTAGATTTTTAAATTTAATTTTTTTATTAAATTTAATTAAAATTTATATATTTTTCAATATGTGTGTGTGTGTGCTGAAAATAATCTTTTTTGAGACGCATATATATATATATATATATATATATATATTAGGGTTAGGATTAAGGTTATAGTTAGGGTTAGAGATAGGGTTAGAGATAGGGTTAGGGTTAGGGTTAGGGTTAGAGTTAGGGTAAGAGTTAGGATGTACAATTTACGAATAGGGTGTAGGGTGAGGGTTAGGATTAGTATCATCTTAATGGATAAAGTTAGTGTTAGGGTTAAGATTAGGTTTATAGTTAGGATTACGATGATTTTTACAGTTAGGATGTACGGTTATGGGTTTGGGTTATGGTTAGAGTTAGGGTTAAGGTTAGGGTGATTTTTACTAAATCCTTCTTGAGATGCCCCTATATATATATATAAAAGCTAGTAGCAGTCGCAGCGTAACATGGAAGACATTTTATGATTAATGGTTATGGTTAGAGTTAGGGTTAGGGTCAGGGTCAGGGTTAGAGTTAGGGTTAAAGTTAGAGTGGTTTTTATGGTTAGGATGTACGGTTATGGGTTAGGGTTAAGGTTAGAGTTATGGTTACGGTTAGGGTGTTTTTTAGGGTTGGGATGTATGATTATGGGTTAGTGTTAGGGTTAGGGTTAAAGTTAGGATTAGGGTTATAGTTAGGGTTCGGGTTAGGGTAAGAGTTACGGATAGGGTTAGGGTTAGAGATAGGGTTAGGGTTAGGGTTACGGTGAATTTTATGGTTATGGGTTTGGCCTAGGGTTAGGGTTAGGGTTAGGGTTAGGGTTAGGGTTAGGGTCAGGGTGATATTTATGGTTAGGATGTACAGTTTACGAATAGGGTGTAGGGTGAGGGGTAGGATTAGTATCATCTTAATGGTTAGGGTTAGGGTTAGGGTTAAGGTTAGGTTTATAGTTAGGATTACGACGATTTTGATAGCTAGGACGTATAGTTATGGGTTTGGGTTATGGTTAGAGCTAGGGTTAGGGTTAGGGTGATTTTTACTATTAGGATGTACAGTTTATGAATAGGGTGTAGGGTGATGGGTAGGATTAGTATCATCTTAAGGGTTAGAGTTAGGGTTAGGGTTACTATGAATTTTAAGGCTAGGATGTATAGTTATGGGTTTGGGCTAGGGTTAGGGCTAGGGTTAGGGTTAGGGTTAAAGTAAGGGCAAGAGTTAGGATGATATTTACGATTAGGATGTATGGTTTACGAATAGGGTGTAGGGTGAGGGGTAGGATTAGTAGCATCTTAATGGTTAGAGTTAGGGTTAGGGTGATTTTTACGATTGGGGTTAGAGTTAGGATTAAGATTATAGTTAGGGTTAGGGTTAGAGTTAGAGTTAGGGATAGGGTTATAGATACGGTTAGGGTTAGGGTTATAGTTAGGATTAGGGATAGGGTTAGAGATAAAGTTAGGGTTAGGGTTAGAGTTAGGATTATGGTGAATTTTATGGTTATGGTTTGGCCCAGAGTTAGAGTTAGTGTTAGGGTTAGGGTTAGAGTTATGGTTATGGTTAGGGTTAGGGTTAGAGTTAGGGTAAGGGTTAGGATGTACAGTTTACGAATAGGGTGTAGGGTGAGGGTTAGGATTAGTATCATATTAATGCATAGTGTTAGTGTTAGTGTTAGTGTTAGGGTTAGGTTTATAATTAGGGTTAGGGTTCAGGTTAGGGTTAAGATTAGGCTTATAGTTAGGATTACGATGATTTTTATAGTTAGGATGTATGGTTATGGGTTTGGGTTATGGTTAGAGTTAGGGTGATTTTTACTATTTGGTTGTACGATTTAGGAATAGGGTGTAGGGTGAGGGGTAGGATTAATATCATCTTAATGGTTAGAATTATGGCTAGGGTTAGGGTTAGGGTTAGGGTTAGGGTTAGGGTTAGGGTTAGAGTTACAATTAGGATTAGGGTTAGGGTGATATTTACGGTTAGGATGTATGGTTTACGAATAGGGTGTAGGGTGAGGGGTAGGACTAGTAGCATCTTAATGGTTAGAGTTAGGGTTAGGGTTAGGATTAGGGTTAGGGTTAGGGTGATTTTTATGGTTAGGGTGAGGGTTATTGTTGGAATAGTCCCAAGGGATAACTGAGAGGGGGGGTGAATCAATTATCAGCTAGTTTTAATTCTTTTCTCTAATTAAGTACATAATATCATTAAGCATATACACAATAAGATAACACAAAATAGAACACCACAATTTTGGTTACGGGGAAACCAAAAATAGGTAAAAACCCCAGTGGGAATTAGCACCCACAAAGAACTGTACTTGAGTATAATAATCCCTGTTAGAAGATCTTACAACCCTGCTAGGAATTGATCTTTAAAATGCAATAAGTACAGTGACCTGGTTAAGGGTCGGACCATGTTAGGAGTCTTTTACAAATAACCCTAGTAGGGGTGAGGACTCACTGTCCAAAAGCACACTGCTAAAATGTCGATGAAGGCTGCAACCTTCAATAAAATAGATATACACTATATATGATAATGAACTGTTTGAGTAGACCTGTTGTCTTGATCAGTTCCAGTGAATTGTATGTACTCTCTGATTCTTCACATAGATATTTATCTGTTGAATGAAATGGCTTTACTATCCCAAAACAATCAACATTTTGTTCTGTTCTATTTCTGTCTCTTTTCTTGTCATTCACACTTAGTGATCTCAAATGAGCTACTATATGTATCTTCTCCAAAAGATATGATTACGTCGGCTATAGGAATCCCTTCAATGCTTCACTTGTCGGCTAAACTAAGCATGCAACATAATTAGAACCGCACAACTTAAAATGAATAGACACATCGCTTCACATAGTCGGCTCCTCCAAAATTACCTAAACGTCATGCTTCAGATGAAACACGATTAGCGCCTTTGGTTAATTATCTTTGACTCATAACTAAACATGAATCTGAACACACATATCCCATAGATAGGCGCAACTGAAGAATTAATAAAATTACTGTCGGCTTTTTGAAAACAATCCTCTGAAACTATGGCTGGTAAACAGAGTAACATAACTCAACTGTTACTGAACTTCTGAATCTGCGTGTATTAACATGGTATAATAACTATGTCTAAAACATAAAAACAACCGTGCAAGGCTTCAACATATCCATACTGAAAAGTGAATACAATATACTGTTGTATACTATATGTTGTCATTAATGACAAATATACAGTCAACTATTTGCACAAGGGAAAATCTCCAACAATCTCCCCCTTCGACATTGATGGCAACATATGATTAAAAACACCATCAATCCAAAAGTGTCTTCTTTCTTTTTACAATCTTCTCAATATCCTCATCAAAGGTTCCTCTTCACTGTTGCAT
>MU223413.1:2622660-2638135 GCA_018584345.1 Thuja plicata | reverse complement strand
TACTAGGAAGGTCTCTTACTGCCTTTACATTGCTTATCTTTACTATGTTGTCAAAATTGATATGACAAAGTCTTTTGTGCCATAACCAACTGTCATCCACTTTTGCAACAAAACAACTTACTTCGGAGTTAAGCTGAAAAACATTACCTTTGGTCTTTGAACTTGATGCAATCATGTCTCCTTCTTTGTTGTTAATAATGCACATGTTGTTTTTGAATTCTAACTGATATCCTTTATCAAGCAACTGTCCAACACTTAGTAAGTTATGATGTAAACCATCAACATACAAAACATCATTTGTTTTGTTCTTTCCATCTAAGGTGATGGATCCTTTGCCTATGATAGGTTTGGGAGTGTTATCTCCAAATATAACCATGCCACCTTTGTACTTATCTAGATGTACAAATCTATCTTTTTCTCTTGTCATGTGATGTGAACACCTGCTATCTATGATCTAGTCTATTCTGATGTCTACTTGTGAAACTAAAGCCAATTCTTGTGCTTTCTTTTTATCTTCAATTTCTATTTTATCAATCATTTTTTCATTATCTTTAATTGAAACGAAGCCAATTTCATCTTCTCCTGAATCATCATCAGTCACACCATCTTCAGCATGATAGCATTCCTTAGTATATTTGGGTTTGTAATCTGATCTGAACTTCTTGACTCTAGTAGGACACTTGGATGCAAAATGGTCAACTTTGTTGCATGAAAAACATTTGAATGGTAGCTATCCTTCATACTTTCCTTTACCTTTCCTTTCTTTCTTAGAAATCATAGCTATGATTTCTTCTAGTTCTGTATCAACTTCTTCTTTCTCAATATTACTAGAGATGCTCAAGGATTTCTTACCATGGACTGAGGCTTTGAAAGCTGTTTCAATTTTAGGTTTTGTCTTCAATCTTGATATCTGAAATGTTGATATTTTGCTGATCAAGGTTTCTCTTTTGAAGTCTTTTGAGAATTGCATGGTTTCATCCAAGATGTTTATTTTGCTTTCATAATTTGTTGTCAATGTGGTCATCAGTTTGTCCATTATATCTTCCTCTGAAATTTCTCCACCATTGTTCCTGATTCCTGAGACTACTTCATTAATCCTTTGATTGTAAGCTCTGATGTTTTCTTCAGGTAGCATCTCTAAATTGTTGTATCTTTTCTTCCATGCCTTTCTACGTGCATTCCTGGCTTGGATGTCTCCTTCAAACATATCTTATAGGTATTTCCATATTGAATAAGCTTTGTCTGCCTTCTTGATCTGAGAAAATTTACTGTCAGATAAGGCACTGATTAGGGCTTCTTTGGCAATTGCATTTTGGGTGAATACTTACTTTTGTTTATTAGTAGAGTCTTCTTCTGCAAAGTCTTTCAAGGTAGGAACATCAATTGCATGAGTAGCAGCCTCATAGATATCAAAACCAATGCACTGAAGATGTGTTATCATTTTGTTTTTCCAGTCAAGATAATTCTCTCCATCAAACTTAGGACTCTTTTTCCTGAAGTACGCCATTTGATCTACCTTAAGTTGTTAGGCTTTCTCCAAGGTACTTGGCTCTGATACCAATTGTTGGAATAGTCCCAAGGGATAACTGAGAGGCGGGATGAATCAGTTATCAACTAGTTTTAATTCTTTTCTCCAATTAAGTACATAATATCAGTAAGCATATACATAATAAGATAACACAAAATAGAACACCACAATTTTGGTTATGGGGAAACCAAAATAGGTAAAAACCCCACTGGGAATTAGCACTCACAAAGAACTGTACTTGAGTATAATAATCCCTGTTAGAAGATCTTACAACCCTGTTAGGAGTTGATCTTTACAATGCAATAAGTACAGTGACCTGGTTAAGGGTCGGACCCTGTTAGGAGTCTTTTACAAATAACCCTATTAGGGGTGAGGACTCACTGTCCAAAAGAACACTACTAAAATGATGAAGGCTGCAACCTTCAGTGAAGCAGATATACACTATATCTGATAATGAACCGTTTGAGTAGACCTGCTGTCTTGATCAGTTCCAGTGAATTGTATGTACTCTCTGATTCTTCACATAGATCTTTATCTGTTGAATGAAATGACTTTACTGTCCCAAAACAATCAACATTATGTTCTATTTTATTTCTGTCTCTTTTCTTGTCATTCACACTTAGTGATCTCAAATGAACTAGTATATGTATCTTCTCCAAAAGATATGATCACGTCGGCTGTAGGAATCCCTTCAATGCTTCACTTGTCAGCTAAACTAAGCATGCAACATAATTAGAACTGCACAACTCAAAAAAAATAGTCACATCGCTTCACATAGTCGGCTCCACCAAAATTACCCAAACATCATGCTTCAGATGAAACACGATTAGCACCTTTGGTTAATTATCTTTGACTCATAATTAAACATGAATCTGAACACGCATATTGTTAGAAACACTGAGAGGGGGGGTGAATCAGTGTTTGTCTATTTATTACTTTTCAGCAACTTAAACATAAATCAAATGTACATTCAATGAAGCTTAACATAAGAACTCATAACACATGATATGATTACAGGGAAACCTTGATCAGAGGAAAACCCCGGTGGGAATTAGTACCCACAAATATTGTACTAGTCTAATGAACCTGTTAAAGTTCCTTTGCCCTATTATAAGCAGTCTTTACAATGGAAGTACAATGACCTGGTTAAAGGTCTGACCCTGTTAGGAGTCTTTTACAAAACCCTGTTAAAGGTATATGGCTCATTGCCTAAGCTCACTACCCAATAGGATGAAGACTACAACCTTCTGATAGTTGATATACACTATATCAAAAGTGACCTATTGTGATGACACTGTTGTCTGATCAATTTTGTGTATGCGCTGATGCTCTTGCTCTCTTAAAGAGATTTATCTCATACTGACTTCATCATACTACTCTTCTATATCTTTCTTATACATAATATTTGACACTTGTAACATAACTTTACATTACATACTTATATGTTCATACCCAAATAGACACGACCCAAAACAAGACTTATGGTCGGCCCTAAAACATAATACACAATGCTTCCAAGCAAGTCAGCTTAAGCATGATTACAACAATACTTATTACATCATTACAAACATATAATCAAAGGCGCTTGGCCGTTACATAACAAAATAATTCACACTGATCAAAACACTTTGTCGGCTTTCATGCTCTGTCTTTTGGACTGCTGGTGTATTGACCTGTCTGTAACTTCTCTGTACTATCATGCCGTACCATGCGTGTCTGGACTTAGTATGTAGACATCACATAGAATATATATCTGAACGTGCATACTCTGATTTGATCTCCCACACGTGCGCTGATGTGCTGATCGCTGTATATCTCTGTATGTCCTGTTTCCATACTTAGTCATTTTATCTTCTAAGTTATCTTTGACAGAAACTTAGTATGAATTTGTTGCTGTGATGACAACACAAAATAAGTCATGCATCCTCTAGGAATCAACTTGCCAACAATCTCCCCCTTTGTCATTTATGGCAACGAAGGAATGTGGCCAAGTTTCTCAAAATGACTTAATCACAAAAATTGTTTATCATATACATATACTGCTCCCATATATACACATTCTCTATTACTCCCCCTTTGACATTAATGACAAAGGTGTACAAAAACTTGTGAGTCTTGAGATACTTACTCCATGTAGACTTCAGGGTACACAATCTGAAGAGATTGGATCTCTTTCTGCTAGAATACTTTCATTGCATCAACTGTCTAAAGATGCACGCATAAGGCATATGTTAGTTTCTCCAAATTTATCAAATCCATGCAAGGACCTTAATCATATGTCACAATGGTGGCATCAATCTGTTTGATGTTCTAGTTTTGAACTTCTAGAGAGGGCGCAAGTGCATTTCTCAATTGAGTTTGTCTGACTCTTATCTTGCTGGTCTCCAACTTAGCCTTTTCAATTTTGTCCAACTGACCTTGATAGACATTGTTACATATGTTCATGTCTTGGGTAGATATCTCAACTGATTTTCTGATAGTGTCCACCATGATCTCTGCCTCTTCTATCTTTTTGATATGTTCAGAGGTGAACTTCACTCTGTCCATGCAGTTTGCTATTACCTTCTTTCACTTAGCTGCCAATTATTTCAATATGGATTTCCCAATCTTTAAAGATTTTAAGTCTAAGGTAAAATTATTTACCAATTCATTCAATCTCTCCTTTTTATATTCATCTTCTACAATTCTAGTAGCAGAGTCTACTAGATCTGTAAAGTGAGCTTTGAAGCTTGTTAGAATACTGTCAACATCTTCAACTAATTGAATCTTGGCTACTTTCTTGTCTGCAGGTACTAAATCATTCAGAATGTTAACTGATTCTAAGAAAAGAGGGTTCCTCATAACCTATTTTTCTTTTGCCTTTTCCATAGCTAGCACGCTGATCTTCATTAAGTTCTCTTCTCCCCACGCATCTAGACTTGCTGAATCAGGAGTTAACCTTGACAACAATGAAGTAGATGGTAAAGTGGATGGAGTGAATATGATGTTTTGACTAGTATCCATGCATTCACTCTTTACTGGTATCTCCTTGACCGGTGTCTCATTGTCTTGAGTATCTTTTTCTTCATTCAAGTCTATTGGATCATTGGAGGGACTTTCATCTTGTTGTATAGATGTATCATCAGTGCACATCTCTTCAGTGCTTACAAATGCTTTATCAACTTTGTCCACGTCTTTGTCAGCTGTTGTCATGGATATCTTGCTATTATCAACCATTATAGTATCTTCTGAGTCTTTTGCTGTGTCAGAATTTATTGTCACTGAGGGCGCTGAAACCTGTGGACCTGTCATAGGTGCTCCTCTGAATCACTGGTTCTATAACCTATTTGGGAGGAGCTGGAGTTACCTTTTTTGTAGGCACCATTGATGGATACATGTGTCTATCCATAAACACTTGTGCAAATGCCTTTTCAGTTTCTTTACCTATCTGCTCATACTCTTTGTTCATAATTTGAAGAGTCCTTGTCTTGGTTCTGAGATGAGGCTTCACCAGATCTAATAGAATTGCCTTCTCATCATGTGAGCACACAGGGAGAAGATTATCCAATGTTTCTTCTCTTATCATCATGTCTTCCTCAATTGCATGCCTCTTCATTATTCCCAGTATGTTCCATAGCTATTCAGGTGTCACTTTTTTGAGTTCAAGAACTGACTTCTTAAACTTAATCATATGAGATATGATCATAGAGTGTATCTAAGTTTTATCAATCTCTTGATACTTGTCATAGACCTTAGCAAGTGTGTCTAGTCTCCCTTCATTTAAAATCCTATTCTTTAAGACATTTAGACTAGGTCTAAATCCTACCTCAGGAGGAGCTTGAGTATTCCTTGCTTTTCTCCGTGTGTTCCTTGAGGATGGGTGATTTGTGGGCACTTGCTTTCTTCCTCTAGACTTCTTGCTTGGTATAGAAGGTGGATATGAGTCTAGATCAATGGTGGTAGAGGGCGCAAAGGTGCTCTCTACTTTCTTCTTCTTTTGGATCTCATAAGTCTTCTCAAGTTCTTTGGCTATCTTGGCTTCTCTAGCTTTGTCAAGATCTTCTTGAGTGACTCCATGAACTTTTAGAATGCTAGATGTAATCTTAGATGTTTTTCTTTTGTTATCAACACATTATAATACAGAATCAACTGCATTAGTCTTCTCTCTGTAAGTGCCCCATCTAGGTTCATTGGGATCTTTGGGCGCTGACAAAAGGACCTGTGCATATCCTTCCAATACATGTTCCTCCACTTCATACCCAAGTGGATGAATCCATTTAGTTCTAGGCTCAACTGGCTCCATGCAAGTGCAGTCAGTTTCTACCATGAAGCATATGGTTTCCTTATACTTTTCAACAATCTTCTCAGGTATCCTGAACCTCTTCTACATCTTGATCCTAAAATATTTGATGTCCATGTCCATAGAATTCTTTGCACTACTTTCTAATGTAGCTTTTAGTGAAATTTGAGACATTGTAGGTTTGCTTCTATCTAGGTAAAGATTAGCAACCTTACCAATAGTGTGGAAGTATAGATAGATGATCAGAGACCCAAACCTAAATGTTTTGTTCTTGTCATGCTTGATAACTCGAATGTTGTCCATCAATTGACCATGCAATATCTCACATAGATTGAACTGAGTGTTATCCTTCACCATTCTGATAGCTGCTAGAACTGTGGCTGCTGACACACTGTTTAATCTGCTTGCGTGCTGGAACTTGTAACCAAGGATCATTGTTAGAAGCTTTATGTCTTCTTCCTTGATAGGATCAACTGTCATGCTGCGCCTGTCACTTCTGGATAGGAATGCTTGCTCAACCTATTTCTTGACATCCTTCCCAGTAGGAAGAAATTAATGGTCCAATATTAGGAAGTCTAGTCATGTTTTGGATTAGATCTACAGTAATACGGACGGGAACTTCACCAATCCAGAAAAGATCATCACGAATTCTGCTCAACAAGATTTTAACCCATTCTAGTTTGTAGAATTCGTGCGCATTTGAATACTCAAAGATAGGGTTGCCTGTAAGGTGCGTGTATTCATCCTTGAATGAATAGTCTAGTTTCATCATCGAAGCCATGAGAGTGGCTATACTATTATCTCCAATTGTTTCCTTCTTACAATAAATGTACGCACGGATGTCTTCTACGTGAACAACACCTAACGGAGTTATGGAGAAAGATCCTTCCACATCATCCAGTATAGATTTGAATGGATGCTTCTTAAATACAAATCTCTTCCTCTCTGTAATATCAAATACAACTGGAGTCGCCATACTTACTTCGTGATTGCTAAAATAGGGTTTCACAAAATTCTGAAACGACGCGACTGCTAGGGTTCCATTTCAACTTCTCAACTGTGCTTCTTAACCACCAAATCTGTTATGCTTCTATGCTTTGATGCTCAGTTCTCCTGTGCTCTCCAAACTCTGTGATCTCAAATGCAAATGTGAAGACGATCGAAGACTTACATCTTTTTATAAAAGTTACTACATTTAATGTTTGCAACCGTACACATTTTTCATAGTGAATCTCAAACTTTGTTCAGAATGCATTATAGATAATGCGTGTATGCATACTTCATCCAACTATGATCATAAACATAATTTCATAGGCGCATACTCAGAGGTGAGTATACCAGCCGTGCAAGTGTTCTGAGCTAGAATAGCTCCCCCTAAGACCAAGAATGTCTATTCAACTAGAAATAGAGGATGCGTCCACTATGGATGCATCAACTACTTTGTCAACATCATTGTCCTTCTTTACTTCAACCCAAATTTTGCTTGAACAAACTTGATTTCTCCTTCTTCTTCAAATAGTGATTTCTTAGGATCCTCTTGCTTTTGAGTTCTGGATCTACAGAACCTTGAGATGTGTCTAGCCTTTCCACATGTGTGACAAATGATATGAGGTCTGATGTTCATGTTCATCATGTTGCACTGCTTTGCTGTGTGTCCATTGTAGTTACATATCTGACATGTAATGTTCTACAAATTTCTTTGAGGTTGATTTCTCTGATTGTTTTGATTATTCTTCTTTGATTCTACTGTGACTGATTTCTTTGATTTGTTCTGCAATTCAAGTAATCATGTCTCCTTCTTTGTTGTTAATAATGCAATCATGTCTCCTTCTTAAGCGTGTTTACAACAATACTAATTACATCATTACAAACATATAATCAAAGGTGCTTGGCCATTACATAACAAAATAATTCACACTAATCATAACACTTAGTCGACTTTCATGCTCTGTCTTCTGGACTGCTAGTGTATTGATCTGTCTGTAACTTCTCTGTACTATCATGCCATACCATGCATGTCTAGACTTAGTATGTAGACATCACATAGAATATATATCTAAACGTGCATACTCTAATTCGATCTCCCACACATGCGCTGATGTGATGATCATTGTATATCTCTGTCTGTCTTGTTTCCATACTTAGTCATTTTATCTTCTAAGTTAGCTTTGACAGAAACTTAGTATGACTTTGTTGCCATGATGACAACACATAATAAGTCATGCATCCTCTAGGAATCAACTTGCCAACACATATCCCATAGATAGGCGCAACTGAAGAATTAATAAAATTACGGTCGGCTTTCTGAAAACAATCCTCTAAAACTGTGGCTGGTAAACAAAGTAACATAACTCAACTGTTACTGAACTTCTGAATCTGCGTGTATGAACATGGTATAATAACTATGTCTGAAATATAAAAACAACCGCGCAAGGCTTCAACATATCCATACTGAAAAGTGAATACAGTATACTGGTGTATACTATATGTTGTCATCAATGACAAACATACAGTCAACTATTTGCACAAGGGCAAATCTCCAACAATAATTAGGGTTAGGGTTATAGTTAGGATTACAGTGATTTTTATAGTTAGGATGTACATTTATGGGTTTGGGTTATTGTTAGAGTTAGGGTTTGGATTAGGGTTAGAGTTAGGGTTAGAGTTAGGGTTAGGGTAAAGGTTAGGGTGATATTTACAATTAGGATATATGGTTTAGGAATAGGGCGTAGGGTGAGGGGTAGAATTAGTATCATCTTAATAGTTAGGGTCATGGTAAGGAGTGTAGGGTTAGGGTTAGGGTTAGGGGTTAGGATCATGATCAAGGTACAGTTAGGGTGTATAATTTAGAGTTAGAAGTAGGATAAGGATTATGATGAAGGTTACCATAGGTTTATATTAGGATAAGTGTTAAGCATTTAGGAATATGATTATAACTATAATTATGTTTAGGGTTATACAGTACATTATAGTTAGAGTTAGAATTTAGGGTTAGGATCAATGTTGAGGGCTTACAATTAGGAGTATGTTTAGATTTAAGGTTTACATCATGATTGAAATTATGGTTAGGGTTAGGGTTTAGGTAGAGACATTTCTATTACAATAAGATCCATAAGCATTGAGAAAATTATATAGTTCAAAATTTATCAAACCAATTTTTTTTTAAAATGAAGATATTTTATTATTATATTATATAATCATATAGAAAGAAAGAAAATTCAAATCAAATCAATTGTGTTATATTTTAGCTTTGATTTTAGTGGTGGATCATATCTATCATTTGGGAAATGAAAATAATAACCATCTATTATATTATATTAATAGTTTAGAAATAAAGAAAATTAAAATAGAAACAATTATATTGGATCTTATCTTTGATTTAAGTGATGGATCCTATATCTCAGGAATGAAAGTAGAAACCTTTTATTTATTGGAAAATGAAAGTAACAATCTTATATTATATTTAAATATATTATAAATTAATTTAGAAACACAAAAATAGCAACAACTGTATTCTATCTTACCTTTGAAGTAGTTGTAGAATCTATCTCTCATACTTACACCTCACATATTAGAAAATAAAAGTATCAACCTTTTATTTGTTGAAGAATAAATGGATAAAAGAATATTAAAATTATAAAAATAATTATATTGGATGACATCTTTGTAATGAATCATATCTTCATACATCCCATATATTAAAAATGACAACCTTTTATTATATTATAAAATCATTTTAAAATAAAAAAATTTAAAATAGATTTGATCTTATCTTTGATTTCAATAGTGGATCCTATCTCTCATTCTTACACCTCATATAAAAGTGGATTCTAACAATATGGAAATAATAATTAAAAAATATCTTTTATTGAAAATGATGATTTGTATTTAAAACTTAAATCACACTAAATACAAATTTAAATAATAAAATTAAAACTATTTTCAATGATTTAAAATGGAAGATACGTAATTGTGGTTCATCTTTTTTATTTTCTCCAACAGTTCAATATATGTATATCTTACTAAGTTTCTAAATTAAATTTGATTTGTTTAAATTTATAAGTTACCAACTTTTGTCAATGATAAAAATATAATTAATAATTATTTTTAATAAATTAATATGTTAATAAAAGAGAATTATCTCTACTTCAAAATTTGTTGTAGATTTTGGTGTCCAATTTTGAAGTTTTTGAAATTATTTGAAATTGCTAATATTATATCTAATATTTTAATCCTTGAAAAAAATAAAACACTTACTGCTTATAAATTAGATAATCAGAGCACAACATATGGCCAAATTTCTTTGCATTGCCCCGTGGTGAATTTATGTACCCCATTTTAAAGCTCCCATTTTGCACGTGGTAGGAGGATACTAGCAAATATTATGAAATCTAATTTTACACCTAGAAACTATATTTGCTTGAAATATTTTTGAATTTGAAAGATGAATTTTGTGCAGATCTACCCAACATTAAAATTTGAGGAAAGTTGTTTCAATACTCAAACTATAAATATCTGATGACATGTGTTAGATTTGATAACCATCAAATCTTCCCAAGAACACCTGCATGCAAAGACTGTTACAGAGAAGCAAGACAGAAGAGAGAAGAACAGAGCTATGGCGGCCAAAAAGCCAGAGAGTTGAAATCCATATTGCAAGAATAAAACTTCTATTAACAACAATACTGAATACAATCTCGGTAAAGAAATACAAAGCGGTGATTTCTTATAAAGGATACCGAAACCCTAAAAGGGAAACTCTAAGAAATAGAAACTTGCCTAAGTATAACTGAAGCAAAGAGTAGATAGACTAATAATTAACTGATTTAATTATTAGCTATACTAGACTACTCTAACACCCCCCCTTAAGTGTAACTTAGGGAGAAGCAAAACATCTAAACTACTGCAGAAAGCAGGAAAGATGCGTCTCGGCAACAAGGCCTGATCAGGTACCCAAAACAAGAAAGCAAACTAGATGAAGGAAACTGAGCCTTCAATCTAGGGAAAAAGGTGTCCCAGAGAAAGGAACAAGAATGAGAAAGAAGCATCTCCGAAGTATGTAGCTGAAAACTCTGTCAGAAGAGATTGCTAGAACCCCCACTGAAGTGCATGACCAGGTAGAGAAGACAATGTCTGAAGAGCTGATTAATCGAACCAGGAAGCAATAGAACCAACAGGTGAACCCCCCCATAATGCTGAACTGGGAGAGGTGATAGGAACACTGAAATGCAATGCCAGAAACATCTGCAGAAGAAGAACCAGAAACACCAACAGTGAAATAGAACTACACACACAGGATAAAGGACGGTGTCATCGACACACAGCATGGGCTAATGTCATGGAAGGTACGCTCACTTGACAAAGGTGGATGCGCCTAAAATGACATAAGCATCATAACCCCCCATGGCACTTTATAACAGAGTGCGAGTACAACAACCGTACAAGGTGTACAAGATCCCAGAAATGTAGAAGTAGGCACTTTATCTCAGTGCGTTTACAGAAAAGAAATGCATCAGAAGAAGCATACAAGCTCAGATGTCAGAAATAAGAGTGAGCTATGAAATCAGAAGAAGAGATCCCAAGACCTGTAGAACCAAGCAATCCACTAGAGTGCATAAACTGCCAAACTCAGAGGAGAGAAAAACTGGAGCAGAAACTGGAAAAAATAACCCTGCAACTAAATAGTGCACTGAACCAGATTTCCGACGATATCTTGTTTGCCAAAAATGGAGTCCGGATGAGCCAGATATGACTCCCGAAAGGCAAAAAAAGACATCAGACTTCAACAGTAAAAAACACTGTTGAAATAGAAGACCCAAAATTCCAAAGCACCATAGTCGGAAAGAGCTCGGAAAGATCTTTCCGACGATCTAAAGAAGGCTGAAAAAGACCTCTGTATGCTCCAGATATCGCAAAAAAGGCCCAGGTACCTCCAAAAACCCAAAAAAGGGCAAAAAAGAGCCCCAGGGCTAAAACATTTGGGCCCCCGGGCGCATGGCGCGCTTAGGGGCTAAGCCTAGGCTCCTGGTCGCCCATATGACCACCTGCAGGGCTAAAAGGCCCGCGGGGGCCCTGGTGGTGGCGCGGCCGGAGCAGGTGGTGGCGCGGGGCCGGGCGCAGAGTGGCGCGGGCGGGCAAAGAGGCCACGGGGGCGGCTGAGCGGAGCGGGCCGCAGGGGCGGCGGGCTGGGAGGAGCTGGAGGCGGCGGGGGCCGTGGAGGGCCGCAGAGCGGTGGTGGCCGGCGGGGCCGCAAAAGAGATGGGCGCCGGGAGCAAGGGCCGGCGGAGCCCTTGGGGGTGGCGCGGCGGCGCTTTTACAAAAAACAAAGCCCGCGCTTAATAAACCAAAAAAAACCATTAAAAAATAGATTTTTTAAATGTTTTTTTTAATTTTTTGCCTCAGTTTATGTGCCGTACGGCACAGGAACCAAAATTTTTTTGCCTCGGGGCCAAGTTGTCCAAAAGGGACGTATTTTATATCAATCCCAGGGTTTTTGGGCCTTCCGGACTTAATCGTGAGGTCGGTTTTGGTCCAAAATGCCTCAAAAAATAGAGACCCCCCAGAACTAATAAAAAGAGCCAGGAAAAGACTGGCGAACTTCAAACCCTCTGTGCTTCAACGAAATACGAACAACGAGCAGCAAGCGAGCTCTGATACCATGTTAGATTTGATAACCATCAAATCTTCCCAAGAACACCTGCATGCAAAGACTGTTACAGAGAAGCAAGACAGAAGAGAGAAGAACAGAGCTATGGCGGCCAAAAAGCCAGAGAGTTGAAATCCATGTTGCAAGAATAAAATTTCTATTAACAACAATACTGAATACAATCTCGGTAAAGAAATACAAAGCGGTGATTCCTTATAAAGGATACCGAAACCCTAAAAGGGAAACTCTAAGAAATAGAAACTTGCCTAAGTATAACTTAAGCAAAGAGTAGATAGACTAATAATTAACTGATTTAATTATTAGCTATACTAGACTACTCTAACAACATGTAACTGATTGAATGTTTGACAATGTTAAGTTGAAGATGATGCAAGTTATTAAATCAGTTAATGGTTTGTATTGTCATTGATGTCAACTTGATATCATCTGTACGGTCATGTACATAATGCCAAAGACTTCAGAGAATCAATAGAATAGAGATTATGCTTTCAGCAATGCATAAATGTCAAGTATTCACTAAGTGACAGACAACACCGACGGAGTGCACACCATCGGTAAAGGAAAAGAAAAGGTCACAGTGATACCCGATGAGTAGAAGACAATGTTGCCTGTTGAAGCAAAATCATAGTGATTCTCGACGAGTAAAATCACAGGATGCCCGACAGACGGAGATCCTAAAGCTGACTGGAGTCACACCGACAGACTTGGCAGTTATCACCGACAACTAACTGTAGAGTTGACCGACAGAACAGAGAGTTTAAAAAATGAAAAAATATCTAGCTAGTAGAGCTTAAGGATAGACTTAACTAGTTGTTTTATTTGTTTTATTCGACCAGAGTTAAGTAATTGATTTAAAGAAGATTTGTACAATTGGCAAGAAGATAACTACGAGATAAATTAGGAGTTAAAGCTTTAAATGAAATTGGCTGGATTGTTTTTCACACCAAGAATCAAGAATCAAGAACTAAGGAATATCATGTCTATATAAGAGACAAGCATAATTCATTTCCATAATCAATCACATACACGGGAAGGGGAGTGAATAGAAAGAGGATGTTGAAGAGAAACTGATGAAGGATAACTTCATACAGTCCTAATCAATCAAGCTGAAGCAGAGCTAGAGAATTCTGCAGACGCCAACGAACAGTGAAGCACAACATCACAGAGCAGAAAGTGTGGAGCGCAAAGAATTGAATTGATACATTGATCAGAGAGGTAATGTACTTAAGTAGATCTAAAAATCTGCAATTCAAGTTGCATTAGAAACAGGTCATAGTGTTTCAGTTTAACCATTGAAGCGTTAAGTCTCTTAACAGAGTGGGACTTAACAGTCTTCTATAATTGAGGTATATCCTAACAGATTGCCAAAATTTTTATCATGAAGATAGCATTGAGTGCCCGATACCGACACACAGTCTAAGAAGGAGGCTGATGCAGTTAGGTAGCACCAGATATGCCAGATACCTATTGTGCCCATAGAGGTTGATCAATATTGGTAGCATATACATGTCAGCTATCAAGTGATAGACTCGTATTAAAATCCTCTAACAAGGTCACACCTAACCGTGTGTTTGTAACCTTTAACAGTGTTGGCTCCTAACAGGGCTCACTTTAGAAGAGTGAAAATTTGGGGTACCGGTCCTAGTGGTTTTTCCCTTAACAGGGTTTCCACATTAAAATCCATGTGTTATGTGTGTATGGTTTATTACTATACTATTTTACATTTTACATATGCATTTCTGGATTGATTGGTATACTCTGCATATTTACTGAGTATCAGTAAATAGTTTTACTTCTTATCGGTTATCAAGGAGAATAAAGAAAGACAAGGTAAACCAATAGATAGTTAAATCATTATTAGTATTTCAAGGCATGCATCTTGTAGGGACTTAATAATCTGAGGTGTATTGATTGGTGGTTAAAGTTTAAAGGATAATTTTTGAAGCCACTAATTCACCCCCCTCTCAGTTATTACTAACAATTGGTATCAGAGCTTATGTGCTTAGAAGGAAGGTTTCAAGACCTAAGTAAAGATCACAAGATGAATAGACGAGATGTGCCCAATTTGAACAAAGACAACTTTGCTTCATGGCAAAGTAGGATAAGACTCCACTTATCCGGTATTGGTAATGATGTTACTCAATACTTAGATACTAAATATGTGTTGCCTACAAGAGTATTGATAGTAGATCAATTGAGAGAGAAGCATGAGCATAACTACATGGTTATACAACTTTCTTCCTCACTCTCTGATGCTGAATTTGATGATTTCAAGGATTGCAAAACTACAAAGAAAATGTGGGACAAACTGAAGCTTGTACATGGAGGTGATACAAATGTTCTGAGAGCCAAGGCAGAAAGCCTTAGAGGAAAGTTTGATGATCTAAGAATGAAAGAAGGAGAAAAAATCACACAGTACAACACAAGAATAAAAGAAGTAGTCAATGCTATACGAGGTGTTGGAGGTACACTTGAAGAGAAAATAGTGGTAAGTAAAATCTTAAGAACCTTATTGCCTGTATATGCTATTAGAGTTTCTACTATTCAAGAAATGAGAGTAGTAGAAAAAAATACAGTTACTCTTGATAGTTTAATTGGTAGACTAATTTTATTTGAGATGAATAACTTTGACAATAGTGTCTTACCAAGTTTAGAGTCTGCATTTAAGTCTTCTATGAAAATAAGAAAATCCAATCATAGATACTCATCTAGAAGGGATAGTGAAAGTGAAAGTGAAAGTGAAGAAGAAGATCTAGATGAAATAGAAGCACTCATGGCAAGGAGAATGCAAAGAGGCAAAGGTAAATACAAAGGCAAGTTACCACTTGTATGCTTTAATTGTAAAGACATTGGACACTTTGTTGCAAGATGTCCTTGTAACACCCCAAAATTGGCATCTTGCAACCCTAACCAATTTTGTTGCATTTGTCGTTCTTCTAAATCATCAAAGTCCTATTGTACTAGGCAATTCTGAGTTTTCACTGACTCTACTCGACCTGAG
>MU223413.1:2579920-2598988 GCA_018584345.1 Thuja plicata | reverse complement strand
CTTTCACCCACCATGAGGACATTAGGACCTGTTGTCTTCACATCTGCATCTTCTAATAATGATTGGATTTTGAAAGTTACTTTATCCTTCTTGAATGTATAGGAGTTCTTCACTCCATCATGGATAGCTTGGTGGTCAAATTTCCATGGTCTTCCTAGGAGCAAGTGACATGCATCCATGGGCAGCACATCACATAGAACCTTGTCCTTATATCTCCCTATAGAGAACTCTACCCAAGCTTGCTCGTTGACTAAGACATGTTGTCCCTTATTGAGCCATGTGACCTTGTAAGGATGTTTATGAGGTATCCTTGTCATTCCTAAATTGCTGACTAATTCTTCCGATACAATGTTGTCAGTAGACCCTGAGTCCACAATGAATCTACATACTTTTCCCATCACCTTACATTTGATTCAAAATAGGGACCTTCTTTGGCTTGGCTCTTCTTTAACTAGCTCCTTGATCAATGTTCTCCTCATCATGAGGTTCTCACCTTCTTCTGAATTCAATGGTACCTCAAAGTGTGTCTCTGCTGCACTTGTCTCTTCATGAACTAAATTAGTTCTCTTGCTGCCTCCTTAAGAAGTACTACCCTTCTATGGACACCTATAGGTAGGGTGTCCCATATGGTTGCAATGATAACATTTCATACTAGAAAAGTAATTGCCTCTTCCTTGTCCACCACTTATTCCTTTGAAATTTGAGTTCCTTCCTCTACCACCTCTACTAGAACTTCTCTCTTTCTTCTCAATGTACTTGAATTCTCCTTGTGTCCTTGATTTTGAACTTCTTGCACCATAGCCACCTCTTGATCCTCTATTATCCCTTCCTCTACCTCTTCCTTTGGAGGTTTGTTCCTGTTTTCTTTTGCCTTTCTCCTCTATTTTTAAGGCCATTTGATAACATTGGAAAATGGTTTTGAAGTTCACAAGACTCATGTCTTCTTGAATAGATCACTTAAGTCCATTCAAATATCTAGCTAGCTTGATGCTTTCATCCTCCACCACTTGTGATCTTAAGCACAACTTTTGGAACTCTTTGTTGTATGCTTGGACATCCAAATCTTTTTGTCTAAGATTGTGTCTTCTTCTATGTAGCTGAACCTCATAATTATTAGGCAAGTAAGTCTGCTTGAACTTAGTCACCATTCCCTTCCATGAGACTATAGGACTCTTTCCTTCTTTCTCCCTCTCAGTTTGAACAAACTTCCACCATGTGAGAGCTGATCCTCTCAACCTTGACTTGGCCACACTCAATTTTTGTGCCTCTATAATACCATTACATTTAAAATGGTTCTCTATACTGTCAATCCAATCCACAACTGAATCTGGATCCATTTGTCCACTAAAAAGTGGAACACCCTCCAAAGCTTTGCCACTTAAAGCCTTTAGTGCCTTTAAGAAGGGTTCTTGGTCACTAATAGGGTCAGGGGTTGGAACTTCCTCTTCTACATCCACTCCCTTTTCCCTTGCTTCATCTTCTTCTTTCTGGTCTATCTTATCTTTCATCTTGTCAGCTTTGTCTTGGACTTCTCCCAAGAGTTGCTCCATTTGAGACAACCTTTCTCTCAACAACTTGTTGTCTTATTCTTGCTCATCCACCTTTTTGGCTAACTCAGCATTAGTCACCATGGATTTTTATTCTACTAATATATATGGTGTATTCTCTCCAACTGATTCAGTAGGCTGAAACATCCACCACAAGCCTGATCTCAATCAAGCTCTGATACCAATATAATGTGAGTGTTCCAAGGCTTGCTAGCACTTCAACCAAGAGACCTTATCTTGTCTCTTCTAGGAACCTAATCTCCTCTAGGTCCTAATTGGCTTAGATGATTAACTAAGTCCAATTCCAACTCTTCTCTAAGAGTTCTCAACTCATATGCTTCACCTTGAAAGACTAACACCTTTTAGTTAGTTCAAATCTTCACTTCTTCCACTACACCTAGAAAGATCTAAGTGCCAAATCCACTCTAGCATTCAAAGATTCATTGTAGGGGTCATCATCCTCATGGAAAAATTCCATTTACCTCCATTTGGATCCATTTTGAGGGATCTCATGACCATTTTCAATCGAGTCCAAGTTTATGTCTTCAATAGGCCTAATTGGGCTTATTTCCTTGTAGCCTTTCACAGTGTGTTTTTCCCACTTATTTCAAAAATTTCCCAAAGAAGTTGAAACACCATTCACACATTCAGATACCCTTTATCACTTTACAAGAGATTTTGAATTTTTTAGTTTTCCAAGCCCTCCGTACATAGGGTTCCTACAATCTAGGGCTAATAGGCCTATTTTCTAGGACTATCTACAACCTAGTTGAAAACTTGCTCAAAACTTGGTCAAATGGATTGGTAAGAACTAAATCCTCCTATAATGTCAAGATATGACTATTCCCTATCTAAAACTATACCTAGTCTGTACAGTGCTTCACTACCGTGCAAGATATGCTCAATCTTTCATCTCCCAAACCTCTAACCAGACAGTATCTGCTCACCTAGGGCTTGACACTAAAATTAGAAACTCAACCTTTCATGACTCCTAATCCTAGATATGTATATACTAGTGACTCACCTTTCATATCCAACCACTTTCAAGAATACCCCATGGTTAGTTTTCATGGGGGAGCCATGAACTGACTGACTGGTCAGGACAGGACCAATGGACTTCCTAGATTGAAAACAATTTAACTACGACCCTAGACCAAATCCAAACTACTAGATCACTGAATAAAAAACAATGTAAACTATCCTAAGAACAAAAAAAAAAACCAAGTCAGGGCATTCAATCCATTGGATATCACTGTCACACGCAAATGCTCAGATTCTCTAAAAAACACAGAGTTGCAGAGTTCTATTCAAATTCAAAACTTGTTACAATGTCTCTCTTTGTCAAGATTCAAGCCTCCACTCCCATTAGATGCCTCGTTCCATGTTTCTAGATCTTGTTGGTTGATTCCCCATTCCTATTTTGTAGGGGGATCTAAGGTAACTGAGTTGCATGCAACATTTGCAGTAATTGCAAATGTTGTCATGACAACATTTTAGCAACTTTTGGCATCTTTGCCATTATGCCTCCTCCCTGAGTTTTAGGACCTCTAACCTCTTCATTTTGAGGATCCAAGATCATTTAAGGTCTTATGGAATCTCTATGACATCATTTATGTGTTTAAGACACATTCATGGCTCAAATCCAACATTAAGAAACTAAGCCTAAGAAATATAAAAACTACTAATAATGGCTAATTTAGTGATCTTAGTCCTAATGACTAACTCACTTAGCCCACATTGCAATGGCCTTCTAAGTTCCAAAAAAATCCTAACTATCTTGACTTGGCCAATGTCAAGTACAAGCCAAAAAATGACTAAAACATGGAGGTTAGCCTAGGTGTGCTCTTGCACCAATTTTATAAGTTGCGACTATCATATTCTATCAAAAAACAACCTAAAATCAAGACAAAAAAAAAAAAAAAAGATTAGAGATGGGGCATGCAAGCGTACCAAAACCATGATGTCCTCTTTGGAGTTAATAAAATTGTATTAGATATTTCCACATTAGGACTACACCTATGTTTTCCCATCTCATCCAACATTAAGAATGCAGTCTCAGAAAACCTAAATTCACAGAGTTATCTTATAACAATATTTAAGTTATTCAAATTTAAAACTAATGACAATATCTCTATTGAAATCTCCATAAGGCACACCTTCAATATTCTCATAAAGGAACAATAATTTGGATAATAATTAGGATTGATCTATCAAGACCATGGAATTCACTATCAACAATCTCAAGAAAATACTTGTTGACAAAGTTTCTCATGCACATGGAATTCACAGCGAGTTTCCTCATTGTCGAGCTTCCTGAGCTCCCAGCTCTACAACACTCCCAGCTCTCCGCACTACGGCTCAACATGATCTCTGCACTCGACATTGACCCCGCCTCTTCTCTACGGTATTCGATTCTTCAACCCAAGCTCCCCACATCACATTCGGAATTCACTGACATTGCGCTTATCATCATTGCCATAACAAATACTGTAGCATGTGCCAACATGTTAGTGTCTCCCATTTACTGAGATAGAGCACCCAAATCACCTGATAGAGCCCATAAATATAGGAGTGAAGCCAAAGGGAATCAATTTTTTTCTCTTCAATGTCCATTCTCTTACACTACCTCGCGCGACTCTTGGATTTCTGAAAGTAACTATCAAATCTTCCATTGTCCACCTACCGCAGTTACATTGTCACGCCTTTATCGTTTCAACCACTTTGTGTTCCAGGGTTCTAATCATTTCATTTTCAAATACCCAGGCTCTTTGAATGCTTTGTAACTGTCAGGGAGGCCAATCGTTTCCTTTTTATGTACATGTATCTATGTTGCCACTGTAAGCATGCCTCTCGGGATAGAAGAATTGTGAAAATATAATATTTATATAATTTTATGAGATAAATTAATGTACTTTTCCAAATATTTTAATTTATTTAAATATAATATACTACTATTTTCAAATTCATTTTTCATTTTAAAAATATTATATTAAACATGGCTCGCAAAAATAAAGAAGCTCGAAAAGATGAGCAGACAACATTGATTAATTACAAAAGGAAATTATTAAATATAAGCAGGCAAAAATTCTATTTTGCTAAGACAAAGTATGCCTTATCATTAAAAAACTCCTTCGCTACCCTAGTGGAGGAAAACCCTAGAAAGGCAGAGCATGGTGAAATCCTCCATGCAGAAGTCTTTTAGTTAATTTGTTTGACTGGTGCCCTGATTATAATATTTCTAAATATGATACACTCTTTGTTCTTTGATGGGTTTATTTCCCAAATTTCCCCGTTGAACCGCTGCATAGCAAAATTATTTTCTAGATTGGGGACCTTTTAGGGGATTTTGAGGGTTTAGCTGAGAATTTTCTTTCTTTAAGAAATTTGAATTTTTTTTGTTAAAGTACCGATTTCCAAGAAACTCAAACCTTTAAAAATTATTTCAAACAATTAAATCTATAATCTAAACCCTATTTATGGTGATGAAGTAAACACTAACATCATTTGAAAAAAACCTAAATTGGATGAGGAATTTTATGAATTTTCCGGTCATAAATGTGAATGCTCGAACTTGTTCTTTCCAACATCGGACCTAAATATTAACTTTTTAGAAAATGGAGGATTTGTTCTTAAAAAAACTCATTAACCCTAGAAATAACTCAAATATGGATAACCCCAAGCTAAACTCAATAAATTTTACTGAGAAGCCTCTTATTGATCTTGATTCCAAACCATTTGTAACCCCACACACTCCCCTCTGCCAATCTAATAATTTTAAATCCAGTTTGTAACAATGATCTGTTATCTGATTTGGTAGCTTCTATCCCCTTGGACAATACAACCATAATATCCCAGCCACTAACCACGGTCTCCTCTCCTCTATCTCCAGAGAATGTATCTTTCCCTGTGTCTCCCCATGCTATTGATTTCCCTGTATCACCTCACATTCCTACCAACTCTTCACCTATTATCCATAGCTCCTCACAGGAAGAAGATTCCCAGTGAAAGGATGTTGAATCTATAACCCTAGACAATAAGGAGCCAACCCCTGTCAATAACCCAATATTAACTAATTTATTAGAACAAGAAAGACTTGACAAGAGCATGGAAACTAAAATGAAAAATCTCAATGATCTCCTAGGAGATATCATAATGATGCATAATGATATTAGTCAGGAATTACTAACCTAGCATTCTCTTAAAGAACAATTGGACTCCACCTAAAACTTCAAGGAAGTGGTAGAACTTGTTAACACTACTGAGAACCCTAAGTTATCTCAACCATAATCTCATGAAAATTAAATCCCTCCCGAACTAGAAGAAGTCTATAATATGTTGGGTATGGATAATGATTTGACTGATTTTTATATTAACGATGAAACTCCTTTTCAGGAGATCTTGGACTTAATTAACAAATTTCAGCAAGACCATGAAGATGATAATCCTAAAATGGTTAATATCGAAGAAAATAACATATTTGAGGTCTGTGGAAGTAGTAAACTTGACATTTAACAAAACAAACTAAGCTTGGACACCTCAAAATGTGGAAAAATTCATAAAAAAGGGAAGAAAATATATTTCTGAATTAAGGAAGAAGGATGGATATGAGGAAAACCAAACTAAAATTTTGAATCTATTAGTAAGATGGTATTTGTAAGAAGGTGAGATGGATTTTAAGATAAATGAATTTATATTTTTATAGGTTTGGGGAAGGTAAGATTCTCCTCCTAACCCCCAAATTTACAAAGGAAAGATCCAAATTGATTAACCACAAGAAAATGGTCAATGCACAAATGAATCAATCGATTGGAAATAAGAAGAAAGAGGAAAACCTTATATTCCCAGTTTTATGGTGAGATGAGAGAGAAGGAGAGTGTGTAATAGATCTGAAATGATAAAAACCTTAATTGAAATGAATTGAAGACAAATACTAGCCTCAAAGTATAGCAGATCTAGAAATTGCTATTTTCTGGTGTCTGTAATGAGTTTCTAGAAATTCTGCAACCGGATCTGGAACAGAAACACAGAGATGGAGAAAAACTAGAAATATTTTTCTTTTTTTCTCTAGGTCAAACTTGACCCAAATGGAGTTCGACCTTAACCCCTTTATGTTGACCTTGACCTATGTTGCTTTGACAGAAATTCTGTTTGTGGATCCCAAAAGTTTGCCGAAAAGGGTATCCAAATCTGCTCTGTGATTCATTATTCCATACCTGTACCTACAAGAAAAATGGTTTTTTTTGTTGGGGGGGAGGGGTTTTCCTTGGTCAAACCCTGGTTTTGGAATTAGCCTTGAAATTACAGTAATAAACAAAGTCAATAGAACAATTCACCTTGCTTATGTTGAAACCCTTGTGGATGATTTGAATCCTTGGATCCACAATTATGAATGTGCCAAATGGATGTAGAATGTAGAATATAGGATGTAAAATGTCTCAAATCAATTGCCTTTATATCTTCAACACCAATCTTTAATGGATCTTGGAATAAGAAGAAGCTTGAATGGATGTGGATGAAGAAATCTTCAACAAGAGGGCTCCATAGAGCTTGAATCCTTCAATGACTACCAATGGATCTCCTTAATGAATTGAATTTTGAATGCTTGAATGATTGAAGGCTTGAATTCTTGAGAGTAGATGATCGCTTCAATAGATTATGCATAAATGTTCATATGTGTGGATGATATTGCTTCTTAGAGAAAATGAGAGGAGAAGGCTTCCTTATATACAAGTCTAGGGAACAAACTTCTAGAGAGGCTGACATAGGAGAATTAAATTCCAATTAGGACAATACCCCTAGAAGTGGACCTATATTAAATATCCTTTTAAGAGTTTTTACTTTAGAGTCTAAAACAGCCAACCCAGAAGTGGGAAACAATTCTTTCCAAACCCTGACATCCAGAGATCTTGGGAATTTGATATTTGGACCCTGGGTTAGGGTCAAGGTCGACCCTGACCTAGGTTAGGTTCGAGGTCAACCTTGACACAGAAGGTTGACCTTGACACAGAAGGTCGATCTTGACCTTGAGGTTAAGAACCTCAAGATTTCAGATCATGATGCCAGAAATAGGTAGGAGAGAAGTGGAAAATAGGGTAGAACAGGGGAAAAACTAGATCCAAGTCAAAGACCCATTCAAGGTGTTTAACATGACCCCAAGCCACTTACTTGGAGGGATAAACCAGTCCAAAATGGAAGTGCTTCCATTTTACGATGCAAAATCTTGGTAAAGGAGATCACAAAGAAAAGATAATCTTATTAAAATCAAAGAGACAAATAAATCCTCAAGCCTCCAGGGACTCAAGTCTTTGTCAACCCCAATATTACAATAAGATAGACATCACTAGTCAAAGAAAAAGAGAGAGGGTGTGATTACCTCGCCCAATGAGAACATATGTTCTATTGTGAATCACACAAGGAAAAAGTGCAACTGGAAAGATGGAGTTGAACCGCCTAGTGAATGTGGCTACTCACTAGTCAACCCATCAAGGATTCACCCTTAGGAATATTCTATTCCAAAAGAGAAAATTCAAAACTAGAGAGATCCAATCTTAAGGACACCTTTCAACCTTAAGGGATCAAAACTTTGTAAAATGAAGGGAGCAAGAGATCCTATAAGGTAAAAATCCATGCTTTAAGGATTAGTCTCTAATCCATAAAGGGAGAAAAAAAAGTTGTAAGTTTGAAAATATTTTGAAGGTGTGTGTGTGCAAAAAGTGAGCAGAGCATATGCCCCACCGTTAAAGTCATTGCTAACACTTTAATAGGAGAAATGTCTTTAATAGAAACATAACAACCCCATTGATTATGTTTCCACTTTGTGATGCCCCGAAGTGAAGATAAATCAAGGGAAACACCACATAAATATATAGAGAACACATAAGGGATCTACCTACTGTGGGGTCAGTATGATCATAAGATAATATATATATATATATATAATATTATTGCAAATAAATTGACATCATTCCCTGAAGAAAGTAGAACTACAATCACAATGGAGGAAAGAAAACACAAGAGTTACGAAGAAGAGTCTTTTCGGACCACAACATGGAGACCAAAAAGAATTAGTGCTACCATGTCACAAATCCAAGCAGACTACACAAGGAAAACATTTATGAACAATAACACAGGTACAATATAACATGAAAAAAACATATAGAAGAATATAGATACATATAGAGGAATAGTATGATAGGTTCGATTCCTTTATCACCTTGCATCAACAAAGTAACAAGGGTCGTATAAAAGAATCAAACAAACATTTAGCAAACACATTATGGGAGAAGAAAAATACCATAAACAAACACATAAAAGGCTACCATGGAGGACAAGCCAATCAAGCGCATCACCTACTCTCCCCATCTAAATCTATATCATTTAGGGAAGGTGGGAAACTCGTAAGAGGGACTATATCCAACACAGTAGGAATAATAGCAAGTTCCAAACAAGGACCCTCTTGAGAATTGTGATGTTCAATACTAGGTGTAATTATCAATTATGCTGAAAGCATATTAGGTAAGTCATTATCAAGATCAATAGTCTCATATTCATCATTAGAATCATCAAGAATATCTTCTTCGTCAAGATTAATCAAAATAGAATCTAAGATACGAATAGGATCATCATAATCATTCATCTTAGCATCATTATTAACATTAACTTCTTCCAACACACCAGGCATAGGGTGGTGAAAATAAGGTAAAGAGCTTCGAATAACATAGGCATGGTTCCTAGCTTGAGCCCAATGCCTCTTACAACGTTCATTGTCAGATCAGTTACGTTTTGTCTTGTTTGAAACATGTTGAGAACTAGGAGGAACAACAATCGGTTCCTTCACAGGTTCTATGGGAGGATTAGTAGGATTCTCAGTTGGCTGAAAAGAAACACTAGGAGCTTGATTAATAGAACTAGAAGCAATGGATAATGGAGGTATGGAAGGCATAGGTAAAAGACCACAGTTAAGATCCATCTGAGGCATGCTTAATTCAACAATCTTGCGATGTTTATAGGCTTGATATGAGAAAAAAATGTTATCAGGTTGAGAAGAACATGAATTAGGTAATGGAGGCCAAAAGAAGTCAAGGGTAGCACAATCCCTAGGCCTAGAAGGTTGATATAATCTATGATTAATAGTTTTCACCTCTTCATCATGAATGAAATTAATACACTTATGGATAGGAGAAGAAACAACATGCATAGAAGTCAACCAAGGTAAACCAAGCTTAACTTGAAACTGATCAGAAGTAGGGACAACAACGAAGGTACTGTCCACAACTTTACCATAAAGTTCAACATGCAAGTTAATAGAACCAAATGATGGATAGAGAAAACCATTACAAGTTTGGATCTACACATCAGATGTATTATAACAATCACATTGTAAGTTCTTCGAGAAAAGGTTTTCTTCAGTAATGACATTGAATAAGGATGTAGGATCAACAAGACAACCACACATAGGTATCTTGGAAATCCTAGCATAGATTTAGAGGGGACCATCAAGAGATTTAATAGTCTTAGAATCATCAAAGGTGATCGAGAGTTCCCTCGGTATTTTATTCTTAGGTTGAGGTGGAACTTGAAGTTGAGGTTGAAGCGGAGAAACTTGAACAAGAGGTTGAGATTGAGGTTGGGGTGGAGATACAGGTTGAGACAAAACAACATGCTCCACATGGTTAACAATATGATTGAGATCATCCATCTTTGAATCATAAACAATATCCACAGAAGATGGCTGAACAATGGTATTAGTTTCATGTGTAGGTAAAGGATTCGTATAGATTTGGAGGTTTTGATTAGGAGGAGAGATAGATTTGTCCGCACTACCATCAAAATAATCAATAGATAAAGCATTAGAATCAATTAAGTCTTGAACATTATGTTTTAGAGAATAACACTTCTCAGTATCATGGCCATTCTGACGATGGTATTAACAAAAGGCTTTGGGATCAAAGGATTTGGATGCCATCATAGTAGGAAGAAGAGGTCTAATAGGAGGCAAAGTAATCATATTATTATTCAAAAACTTACTCATAGTAGAATGTAAGATTCAGAAAGAGGAGTAAACATACGATTCAAACGAAAAGCAGTGGATGTAGAAGTGGCAATGTTGGATGCAACAACGACTTGATCAAGAACTGCATTTGCTTTCTTATTTATCTCAACATAGTTGTAAGGTTTCTGAAACTTGTTGGGATAAGGAGCAGCATCACTCTTATCAAATGGAACAGGATCCATTGGAGTGTTGCTCTCAAATTGAATCAGTTGTAATTGATAATGATGAAGCACTACACAAAGTTGTTGAAAAGAGGTAAATTTAGTAAGTAGAATCTTATATCTAATATCCTTTTGTAAATTTGAAATAAACATATGTTGAATATCAATATCAAGAACATGATAAGAAATTTGATCATACAAATGCTTAAATCTAGCAATAAATTCAGGTCAATTTTTCTTTAGTATTTTGTTTACAATGCATCAAATCAGTTAAGGACACTTGCAAACCAATGTTATTTTGGAACTGTTGGATAAAGGTATTAGCAAGTTTTAGAAAAGAATAAATAGAATAAGGAGGCAAGGAACAATACCATTGCAAGGCCTTATCACAAAAAGTTCTAGAAAACAACTTGGCTAAAATCCTATGGTCATGAGCATAGTCATTACAAAGGATTTGAAATATTTTAACATGAGTGACAGGATCTCCCTTACCATTGTAATTGTCAAGATGAGGCATATCAACTTGTTGATGGACAAGAGCATGAATAATGTCTAGGGATAAAGGACTACCCATGTCACATGTAGGAATACTAAACTTGGATTGAGTTAAGGAAGCAATTTGTTGTTGTAAAGAGGATACAATTTGAGCCAGACTAATGATTGTGGAATCATTAGAAGAAATAGGAGGCATAGAAACATTAGGAACACTAGGAAAAGTGTAGGAATCGATGAGAATAGAGGACACAACTAGTGGAACACTTGGAACCACAGTTGGAAGAGGATTGGAATAGGTAAAAGGAACACTATGGTAAGAAGGATGTGAGGTAGGTAGAGACACCTGTGGAACACTCACAAGAAGAGATGGAAGTGGAATATTCAAAGCTAGAGGATTAGAATATGGAAGAGATGTAGTCACTAAAGGCCCGTTTGGACCACGGAATACCAAATGCCAGATATAGTCAATTATGGAAGATCAAATTCTCAAAATGAAATTCTGGAAGATCAAATTCTCAAATATATGGGATGACCTATTTGGTTCACCCAGAAGATGACTAAGAAGATTCTGGAACGGAAAAATGGTCTTTCAGGGAACGGTGACAATCTTGATGCAAAGACAATACATAAAATGATGGTGTTTTTGAAAAGAGAGTTATTTCAGTACAAAAGAAGAGAAGCTAAGAGCTCCAAGGGAAGTCAATCACATCAGAGTTGGGTTTTCTTCCAAGCTTATTTAAAATGTGCGGATCCTATGGATAAATTGCCAAGTACTACTCCATTCTGTAGGACAGAACGATATCACCATGAAGAGGAGTTCCACTGTATTTTATTACAGCTTGTTATCCTTTACAACGACATTCATCTACTTTGCACGCGGACGTAAAAAAAACTACTTTTCACGCGGATGCGGACCCGATAGTTTTAAAAATTGGAATATCAAAGTGGAATAAGAGGGTCAAATTCCAATTCCACCTTTTTTAGTGGAAGACCGAATGCTCATTTTTTGGGCAAAATTGGAATTCCAAAATTCCAATTCCATCTTATGATGTTGCACACAAACATGGCAGACCATATTCAGAAATCGATATACCAGAATTACGGCCGATATGCCGTGGTCCAAACGGGCCCTAAAGGAGGAGTATAAGTAGGATTTCTAGGTAAAGGAACGGAAGAAGGTTCCACACTAGTGACAAGAGGAGTGAATCCTAGATCTTGAGCTTCTTGAGCTAAAGGTTTGACATTTAAATGCACAAGATGAGTGATACCACACAAGATATTAATACCTTGATCACTATCATGAAGGAATTTCTTAAGGGCCTCTATAGCTTGAATAGAATCTTGATTATGATTTTCTTGAATAAGCCAATTTCCCATTTTATCAAGTTCAGTTGAAATTTTTTGGAGTTGTTCGGGAGAAATTCTTAAAGCATCATCCTCATCATGAGATGAGTGAGAAGATTTATGCTCCATAGAAGGATTGAAATTATGAGTGATCAAATTGTCACTCGGGACCCTAAGGAAAGGAGAGGAAGACTTGGGATCAAAGGAACCCATAAGTCTGCGACTTCTTCTAACTGGGATATTATAAGTAGGAATAGAGGTAGTAAAGCTCATACACCAATGCAATGAAAATGAACTAAATTAATAAAATGTAAATGCAAGAACATAAAAGAAGGCTAATCTAATATGCATGCAAGATCTAAGATGAAGTGTAAATCTAACACCGCAAAAGAAAGAGTTTTCATAAGCGGGTTCACCAAAATGTAAGATGGTATTTTTAAGAAGGTAAGATGGATTGTAAGATAAATGAATTTATATTTTGATAGGTTTGGGGAAGGTAAGATTCTCCTCCTAACCCCCAAATTTACAAAGGAAAGATCCAAATTGATTAACCACAAGAAAATGGTCAATGCACAAATGAATCAATAAATTGGAAATAAGAATAAAGAGGAAAACCTTATATTCCCAGTTTTATGGTGAGATGAGAGAGAAGGAGAGTGTGTAATAGATCTAAAATGATAAAAACCTTAATTGAAATGAATTGAAGACAAATACTAACCTCAAAGTATAGTAGATCTATAAATTTTTGTTTTTTGGTGTCTGTATTGAGGTTCTGGAAATTCTACAACCAGATCTGGAACAAAAACATAGAGACGGAGAAAACCCAGAAATCTTTTCCTTTTCTGCTCTAGGTCAACCTTGACCCAAATGCAGTTCAACCTTGACCCCTTTATGTTGACCTTGACCTATGTTGCTCCGACGGAAATTCCGTTCGCAAATCCTGAAAGTTTTCTGCAAAGGGTATCCAAATATGCTTTGTGATTCAATGTTTCATACCTTTACCTACAAGAAAAATGGTTTTTTTTGTTGGGGGGAGGCGTTTTCCTTGGTCAAACCTTGGTTTTGGAATTAACCTTATAATAGAATTGAAATTGCAGTAATAAACAAAGTAAATAGAACAATTCACCTTGCTTATGTTGAAACCCTTATGAAGGATTTGAATCCTTGGATCCACAAGTATGAATGTGCCAAATGGATGTAGAATGTAGGATATAGGATTTAGGATGTCTCAAATCAAATTCATTTAGATCTTCAACACTAATCTTGAATGGATCTTGGAATAAGAAGAAACTTGAATGGATGTGGATGAAGAAATCTTCAACAAGAGGGCTACATAGATCTTGAATCCTTCAATGGCTACCAATGGATCTCCTTGATGAATTGAATCTTGAATGCTTGAATGCTTGAAGGCTTGAATACTTGAAAGTAGATGATCGCTTCAATAGATTATGCATAAATGTTCATATGTGTGGATGATATTGCTTCTTAGATAAAATAAGAGGAGAAGGCTTCCTTATATACAAGTCTAGGGTACAAACTTCTAGAGAGGCCGACATAGGAGAATTAAATTCCAATTAGGCATATACCCCTAGAAGTGGACCTATATTAAATATCCTTTTAATATTCGTTACTTTGGAGTCTGAAATAGCCAACCCGAAAGTGGGAAACAATTCTTTCCAAACCCCGACATCCAAAGATCTTGGGAATTTGAAATTTGGACCCTGGGTCAGGGTTGAGGTCGACCTTGACCCTAAGGTCAAGAACCTCAAGATTTCAAAGTAGGATGCTAGAAATAGGTAGGAGAGAAGTGGAAAACAAGGAAAAATAGGGGAAAAACTAGATCCAAGTCAAAGACCCATTCAAGGCATTTGACATGACCCTAAACCACTTACTTAGAAGCCTAAACTGGTCTAAAATGGAAGTACTTCCATTTTCTGACGATACACTATTCAATGCAGGGAAGGGGAAGTTCCTTCCCACAATGCCATGAAACTCATTATGTGGAATGTTAGGGGCTTAAATGCCCCTAACAAACAGGGTCTCTTAAAACATTGTCTAAATACTTTTAAATATGATATTATTCTTATCCAAGAAACCAAACTAAATAACATGGAACTTTCATAACTAAGCAAAAGATTAGGAATTTGGATGATTAAAGGGGTTACAACAGATACTGTCTTGGGCGGTTTATCCATCCTATAAGATCGTGGAGGAATTATATTTGAATTATCTATTAAAAATCCTCATTGGATGGGTGGGTGGGTTAAAAGCTTAAACAACAAGTTGTCTTTTTCTCTTATAAATGTTTATGGTCCAATTACTACCTCTGGAAAGGCAGCTCGTTGGGGTTAAATTCATAATTTTATCTCCTCTAATAGCAACATCAATTATTTCATAGGAGGGGACTTTAATGCTATCAGAAATCTAAGTGAGAAAAAGGGAGCTATCCGAACCATGACCCAATCAATGAAGGACTTTAATCAGTGGATTTCTGATAATAATTTATTTGACATTAAAATAACCAACGATAACATAACATGGACCAATAAAAGGGATGGACTAGATTATATAGCAGAAAATTTGGATAGATTCTTATTTTCTTGGAATCTCTCCAGTTTTGATTATGGGTTATAGTCTCTAATCTGCCTACATCGGGTTCCAACCACTTCCCTGTGTATTTAGAATTTACTAAGGAAGCTAAACCATCTAGATGTTACTTCAAATTTGAAAATATATGGTACTTAGATAAAACCTTCATGGACTTACTTGAAATATGGTGGTCTGAAAAGACATTTGAAGGATCTAAGATGTACATTTTTGTATCAAAAATAAAATACCTTAAAACGAAATTTTTTGAATGGAATAAGACTCATTTTAAAATATCTTTGAGGAAAAATAAAGTGTTGAAAATGAGATCAAGGAATTAAATGAGGAAGTCCTAAAAGATGGAATGAATAATGAAAGATATTTGAAGGAAAAAAGATCTTTTATATAAACAAGAAACCCTATTACTTAAAGAGGAAGTTTTTTGGAAACAAAAATCAAGAGAAGGCTGGATTTTCGAAGGAGATAAAAATACCAATTTTTTTCATAATAGCACTAAAATGAGAAGAAATATTGATAAGATAACCAAAATTAAGGACTCCCAAGGGAACTTAATTGAATACCCCAAGGAAATAGCTAATGACATGGTCTCATTTTTCCAGAACACTTTAAATAACTAGGAGTATTCTGATTTAGAATCCCTAAGACAACTTTTAAATTGTATACCCAAAATTATAATTGAGGAAGATAATTTGATGTTAAATCAAACCTTCTCAATTGAAGATATTAAATCAACACTATTCCAAATGAATCCCAATAAAGCATCAGGTCCTGATTGTTTCCCTCTTTTTTTTTTTCAAAAATGCTAGCATGTTTTAGGTAATGACCTTTGGAAGGCTATCGAAAAAACTAGAAGATCTGATAACATCCTTAAAGAGATTAATAACACCTTTATAACTCTAATTCCTAAGAAGGCTGAAACTGAAACATTTAGTGACTTTAGACCCATAGCGTTATGTAATTCTTTATACAAAATTATGTCTAAAGTCATGGCTAATAGATTAAAAATAGTTCTTTGGAATATCATTTCAGATGAAAAAGCATGGATTGTCTCAGAAAGATCAATTTTTGATGGAATAATAATTATTCAAGAATTAATTCACTATTTCGTAAAAAACAAAGATCCCACTGTGCTGATTAAGCTTGACATAAAAAAATAATACGATAAATTGGATAGAAGATTTATTTGTAAATATGTGGAGGCCTTTGGCTTCTCAAAAAAATGGATAAACTTGATCTATAACTTTATTTCCACACCTAAAATATCTATCGTAGTCAACGGTTCTCCTGAAGGTTTCTTTGACGTATCTAGGGATTAAGACAAGGGGATCCTATTTGCCCCTTTATTTTTATTATTATGACTGAAGCCTTTGGAAGAATGATAAACAACTTCCATTTGTCTAATGAAATCTCAGGAGTTAAAGTCACAGATGGGGTTTCTAATATTACTCATCAACAATTTTTGGATGATACTATCTTGCCTGCCAAAGCCTCCAAAGAAAAAGCGCTCAACCATAAATAAATTCTTACTTTGTACATGAAAGCCTCAGGACAATAGGTAAATGTTGAAAAGTCTGATTTTTTTTTTCATTAATTCTAATCCTTCAGAGGAAAGGAAAATATGCAACATACTGGGATTTAGAAAAGGTTCATTTCCATGTAAATATTTAGGCATCCATATTGACAAATATAATAGGTCTACTAAGTGCTGGGATCCCATTATTAATAAATTTGACCAAAAAATGGGAAATTGGAAAGGGAAATGGCTTTCCAATGTTTGTCGTCTAACCACGATTAAAGCGGTCCTTTCTGCCTTACCCTTCTATCAAATTTCATGTGTCCCTATTTCCTCCAAGGCTAAATCATCCATTGAGAAGAAAATGAGAAATTTATTTTGGCAAGGGGTTTCCAATAACAAAAAATGGTATCAATAAGTTGGGATAAGATTTGTAAACCGTTAGATAAGGGGGGTTTAGGTATTAAAAATATGAGCTGGTAAAATAAAGCTATGGGAGCTAAACTAATATGGAGGATGTATCAAAATTCTAACAGAAAATGGACTCAAATTTTATATCACAAATGTTTAGATCCTAATGACATAATTAATTTTTTTAGGACTATGAATCCTCCTAAACGTTCAAGAGTCTGGAATTTCATGCTAGAATGCAAAGACATTATTTCAGAAAAACTCTCTTGGGACATAGGTTTGGGCAATAAAGCCCTATTTTGGGACAACTCATGGGGTGGCTACTATCCTTTTTTCTGATATCATTTCTCCCAATAATAAGAATATTTTGACTAACTTATGGGGGGAAACCCTTGACAAATACATTGGATTTCCTGATGATGATCCAAGATTAAATTGGCAAAGGAAATCTTTTGATAACACCCCCTCTCAGCCAATAAAAAACTAGAAAATCTCCTCAATCCTTTCATCTAGAACTATCAATCCCCAAAAAACTGAGGATTCCCTGGTGTAGTTAGGCTCCAAGACCATCTCATATAGGGTCAAAGAGGGATACCAATCTTTGGTTGATAAACAAAATTGGGAAGCTTCGGACCTCCCTTTACATTTGTGTTGGGATAAACTATGTCTACCTAAAGATGAGATGTTTTCTTGGGCTGCCCTTCAAAAACATATACTCACAACCGATTGGTTTTAAAAAAATGGCTTCAAGGGACCTTCTCGATGTTTTCTCTGTGAATCACATGAGGAAATTGTTGACCATATCCTTTTAAATTTTCCTTTCGCTCAAAAATGCTATTTATGGTTAATAGAGAAATTACAATATAAATTTTCCCTTCCTAACAATTTATTTGACATGTTCAAGAGTTGGCCAACCCCCTCCAAAAATAATATTTGTTTCCCATTAGCAAGATTTCCCCTTCAATCCTGATTTGGAAACTTTGGAAGGAACAAAATCGACGCATCTTCCAAGATAGAAAGTTGAACATACAAAACTCTTTAATAAGATTGAAGCCAACATTGTAGAGATTACAAATAATAAGCTTAAACAGATCAAGGCATCTCAAAAAATCTTCTCTTAATGGGATTCTGAGATTAGAAAAAGTTGGTATAACCTCAATATACCTCCTCAATATGGTGAGGGTGGCAAGAAACCATTAATTGATAGATAAAATTTTCATTGGTCTCCTGCTCAATCTAACTGGTATAAATCAAATTTTGATGGTGCTTCCTGTGGTAATCTTGGCAAAACTGACATTGGCTACATAATCCACAATTGGGAGAAGAAAATGTATGGCAGAATCACCAAATCAATTGGGACTTCTACTAATAACATTGCAGAACTTGAAGCTCTTTCTGAAGGTTTAAAAATGTGCTTAACATAGGACTTAAAAACATAGAGATTGAAGGTAATTCTTAGATAGTCATCAATGCTTTGAGAACGAGTTATACTCCTAATTGGATATTAAACTCTAAACTTCAAAGGATTAAAAAAATGTTGAATTTTTTTAATTATATAAGTATCAAACATATATATAGAGAAGGAAATACGAAGACAAATAATTTAGCTAATTTAGGTGTTGAAGGTGTAGATGTTTTTGAACATTTAATAACTTCTGCATAGATTAACCAATCACTCTTAATCCAAACCCCTTTCTCTTTTTGATAACATATATAAATTTGAACCACCCATTTCAAACATTTAAGGAGGTTTTTATAGCTGTATCGGGATTGAACTACTTATTAGACTTAATGTAGGGTTTAAATCTGATTATCTCTTCACATAGGTATATATATGAACATATATAAGTATAGTGTATCTCATATATATTTATTGATATATTTGTGGAATATATAGTTAATCAACTCATCTACGATTAGCTGTATGTTTGTATATAT
>MU223413.1:2556897-2578074 GCA_018584345.1 Thuja plicata | reverse complement strand
TCCATCTACATTTACTCCCCTCATTTACGCCATCAGCTCTTTATGGGCTCCTCAACCCCAATGCAATGCTCAAAACACTCCTAAATTGCAATCTTCGGTCCTTGGTGAGCCTAGGGTTAGATCATTCTGAGAAGCTTTGGAAGACTCAGTTTCCATACCTTATGGAGCACGCCTCTACCAACAACCAGCAAAAGGAACCAACCAGACCACACACGAAGAAGGAAGAGTTAAGGTTTCTACTACCAGTGCCTTCATTATAAAACCTAATTTGCAAATGGCCATGGCCATCGATGCTAAAAAGAATAGGTTATTTAAAGTACAGTTGTGTTCTTAGCCACCTAGGAGCTTACCCAACTTCCATATCAAAAATATTAAATGAATGGATGCACAATATTTGGGGTAAACGACTAGAGTTCCATTTTTCATATTTTAGGATGCTTCAAAAAGGCTTATTTCTTGTTTTTTTAACAAACCCTAACAACCAAAAAGAGATTGTTAAAAAAAAGTTATAGAGGACCGAGTCTTGTATTTTCAGAGTTGTCTCATGGTCGCCTGAGGCCATACAGGAAGAAATCTTGGACTTATCATGTCCTTGGTGGTTAATTATTGGAAATCTATCACCTTTCTTATGGAACCTCATTCCCCAAGCCCATTAGCCCATTCAAAGTGTTATTAGGGTTGATAGAACTTACAATTTTCTCCCTGACATGAATGTCAGGGTACTTGTTTCAATCAATCCTTGTCTTGACCTACCCAGTGAAATCCAATTCGATTTAAATGACCATGTCTCTTCCTGCCCAGTTACCCACTTGGGCAGTATCAATGCTTATTTTTTGTGCAAGAAAGAGGGCCATATGTGGAGCTCATGCCCTCTTATTAAATCCAGGGGCCCTCCAAACCTTAAACCCTCTATTGATAATAATGAGAAAGCTTAGAGACTATCTCAAGCCAAATCCTCTCACAGGGTTGTTGAAAACAATATTGCCTCCCACAACCTTGCTACCTCTAAATCTTTAAATGATCTTGTTGTTATTTTTGATGAACTTGACAAGCTTAATGTGGCTTTCTCCTCAAATACTCCCCATAATGGGGCGGGTGGTGATATCAACCCCCCCATCGCCTAAAATCTTCCTAATGTTGACTCCCTTACCTTTGGTTTGGAGCCCCCCCTCCTAAACCTAAGCATAGAATCATGAATGCTTAGGAAATTTCTCTCCATAAGATTAGAAGAATCTATGATCCTAAATTTAGAAACAAATTTGCTTCAAGAAGTAGAGAGTGTTCTAAAAAGAGATTCTCCCCTGCTTCCCCCATGGATATGGTAGATATCATGGGTGGTAATGCACCGAAGGTGGTTGAGACTTTGGAAATGAGTTTGGTTAGGGATGTTACGGATGATAAGTGCTCTGATGGTTTGGCATCAACTAATGGGTTGGATATCCTTCAAGAGATCTATGGTAATGTTGATAAACTCTCTGATTTCTATCTTGTGATCACTCATGTGTTCTCTCATCCTTGTTGCCCCCTTCCCCGTCCCACCCACCCTAGGCCCAAGGGCCTCTGTCTCCCACCAATGGTACCAAACAGATATAGGAGGATGAGGGATGCAACCCTTTTTCAGAGCATTCTAGTGTGGTCAAGTTGGTTGAAGGAGAGATTAAATTTGATGCTATTATGCCCTATAAGGTTGTCCAAGAGGAGCTTTAGGTCTATGATTTTAAGGCTCAGAAAAAAAAAAGAGTTAGGACCTCTAATACATTCGGAGTCAAGGAGAATTCAATTGTTACCAATGGTGAAACATAGATCATTGCTAAAAAGAAAAGAGGTAGGCCGGTTTGATTAACCAATTCCAATATAGAGACCAAGCATCCTAGCAAGCAACTTACTAGCTCCTTTAAGAGCTTTAAAGCCCCCATGGAAACTGACTCACAAGTGTATCCATGGATTTGAACTATCCTTCTTGGAACGTCAGGGGTATTGAGTCACCTAACATGAAATAAATCATTAAAAGATTCCTCATGATGAACAAATGCATTGACATATTATTGCTTTCGGGGGTTAAAGTTGGTGGGTTTTCTTTGGAAATTAGCATGAAGTGTGTTTGGTAGGATGCCAAATCATTATTTACATCTCACTAGAAAGGTAAGGGAGGGGCTACAATCATTGTAGGGCCCAAATGGGTTGTCTATCTCGAATTGGGGATACTCCCTTGTAATAGACTGGTGTGGATCACCCTAAAAATTTTAATGGAGAAGAAATTGGTATTTGCAATGTGTATGCACCTAATGACCATAGGGACAAAATTGAATTATGGAGGTGGATGTTCCATCTAGCCAAAATTCCTTGGATTTTGGGAGGTGTTTTCAACATGGTTGAGGCTGCCTATGATAAAAATGGAGGAAATAAGTTTGAGTGGAAGGGAAATGAGAAGTTTTTCTGATATAAAATGATTAATAAGCATAAGTTGTTTTATCCCTTAGCATGTTGCAAACCCAACTATAAGGGTATATGGCACACTTGGTCCAATTTTTAGAGTGGTAACAAGAGAATTTTTTGTAGGCTTGACAGATTTTATGTTATTAGGGATGCTTTCATCTTTAGAAAAGATGGCAGGGATGTTAGTATTAAAGTTATACCATACACCTTATTTGATCATCACCCTATCATTGTCGCAACTGGCATTTTTTGGATTGGTAAGACTTGTGGGGAGTAATGGAATAAAAATAGATTTTATTTGACCAATACCTTTCTTAAGGATGAGGGTGTATCCTCAGCTGTTTGCATTATCAGATGGTTCAACAGTATAGTATTCAAGCATCAATATTCTATTAGTAGATGGTCCCATAACATTAATAGTTGGAGAACCCTATAAAAGGTAGTTGGAAGGAGAAAAAAAATGAAAGATAGAAGAAGGTAGAATTAGAGCTACAAGAAAACCTTACTAAGGCTAAAGCATTCTTGCAATGCTACCTAGATAATATTAGTGCGAAAGATTCAGTGTCCTAATCCAGGGACTCCCTCAGGAGGATCCAACACTACAAGATTCAAGGGGCCAAAACTAGAGCCAGACTAAATTGAATCAACCATGAGGAAAAGAGCTCTAAATACTTCTTTAACATCCTCAAATATAAAGAGGCCTAAGAGAGGATTGACTCAATCTAGGAAGATGGAAAGGAATTAAACTCACAAAGTGATATCCTTAAATCCTTTGCAAACTTCTACAAGAAGCTTTTCACAAATGAAGACATAGGTCAAACTATGGAAGATGCCAGGTAAAAAATCAGTGGTCTCTTTCCAAAGAAAGTGACTGTGGAAGAGGTATTTTTTCTGGACAGATCCATCATTGTGACTGAAATAAACAATGTTATACAGATGCTAAGTGATGATAAGGCCCCGGGGCCTGATGGTATACTGGTTGAGTTTTATAAAAATAATATAAGTTGGATTGGAGAGGAACTCCTTTGAGTTTATAATGAGACTATTGATAACATGTCTCTTGGGAAAGAAATCAATTCTGGGTTGAAGCTTATCCCCAAAAATGGGGACAAAAAACTCATAAAAAATTAGAGGCCTATCACATTATTGAATGTATCCTATAAAATATTGGCCAAGATTCTTGCACTCAGGCTGGAGAATGTGCTACCTAATATTATTAACTCCACTGAGATAGGGTTTGTGAAAGGTAGATATATCTTGGAGAATCTTATTACATGTCAGGAGGCTATGGAGTGGGCCAAGGAGTTTAATTAGCAGGCTTGTATGGTACTCCTTGACTATGAAAAGGCATATGGCAGAATTGAATGGAAATTTATCTCCATGATGCTCAACAGCTTGGGTTTTCCTGGGTTTTTTGTCAAATGGTCCTAAATCTCCTGAATGATGCAAATGATAGGGTGGAGGTGAACGGTGTGAGGTCTGATGCATTTGGACTCTCTAGGTCCATCAATCAAGGATGCCCTTTGGCTCAAGACCTATTTTTCATTGTTGTGGATGATCTATTCTATATTCTTAGAGATAATTCTGTTTCCCCAAAAGTGAAAGGTATAGAGATCCTCAATGGAGAGGAGATATCAAATGTTCAATTTTTTGATGACACATCTATTACTATTGATCTTTTTGAGGAAAATGTTTGCAACTTTAATGATAAAATTGTATTTATTTTGTAGTGCATCAGGGAGTAAGGTATCCCTCCCTAAATCTATTATGTTAGGTTGGGATAAGCATCCTCCTAACTAGTGTAGAAAATTTGGTCTCACTTGGGGAGGCCCTAGCCATCAAGTTAAGTATTTGGATATCCCATTTTTGGTAAAATCCCGATTTGGGGGAGATGTGGAACTGGGTTAAGGATAAAATTGAAAGAAAATTCAGCAAGTGGAACACTAGATATATATCTCTAGCTAGGAGAACTCAGGTTTTCCAAAAGGTACTATTGTGGGTCCACAACACACACCCCATTTTAGGTCCTATGACCATGGGGACCCCCCATTTTTCTTTTTTTGTCTTTTCCTCCTTTCGTCGTGTCTGCCCCTCGTAGAAACCCAGTCAGCCACCATAGATGATCGTTGAAACCCAACCATAGGAAAGAAGAACCCTTTTTTCGGCCTTTCAGAGGACTTAGGTCCTCCAAAATGCCGAAATGGATGAAAGGCTGAAGACCAGACCTTTCGGTGATTTTGGACTCCGAAAACACCGGAAGGCCGAAAGGTTCTTGGTCCTCCTTTGACATTTTCGACCTTTCCGGGTCTGAAACCCCAAACCGGCTGATGTCAGCCCGCGGGTTATAAAAGGGCTAACCTCCCTTTTTCATTTCACTTTGCATTTTTATGTGTGTGTGCTCTCGCTCACGTTTTGTTTGCTTCTCCTCGCCGACCGCCTCCTCTTCCAAAATGCCTAGTTTCCCTCCCTTTGCTCGATCGTTCGAGGTAGGCTCTCTTCGCTCTTCCTCACTTGGTGCTTTCAGGCTTACTTAGGTTTAGGGTCTTTTCGGTGCCCCTAGTGCCTGTCTAGCCTAGGGCACTTCATTTCGTCGCCTTTTCAGGCTTCTGTGTCTTTGTGCATTGACAGGGATGTCCCTCCCTGTCGGCCCTAGGGTTTTTTGGTGTCATTATGTCTAGGTTTAGGGCCTTGTGTTCTTGTCATTCGTGCTACTTGCCGCAGTTTCTTGGCCTCCGAAAGGCCGAAAACTGGATCTTCACTTTTGCCAAGTGTCATTTCGGACGTTTCATCCTTTCAGAAATTGGAAACGTCTAAAAGTCTGAAAAGCTGAAAGCAAGACTTCCGATCAGTCCATCCAAGTTCGTCACCATGTTCGGACGATTCGGCGTTCTTGGGCAAGCCCCTACCAGTTCGGTGTCTGAAACTCTGAAATCCCTGATAGACTTGGCCCTTCCATATGCCTGTTCGCACTTTCAGACTTTTCGGTCTCCGAACTAGTTTTCAGTGTCTGAAACACTGAAAGGCCTGAAAGTGCGAAAACATGCACTTAGTTATTTTTCTTTAGCTCTCTTTGTTTGCTTTCCTAGTTTAAATTGTTTTTTTTTGGCTTCATTCAATAAGCTACTGATATTTGTCTTTCTTGCAGGAATGACTGAACCCAAGATAACATCCCCAATGAAGTATCAATATAAGGGGAATCCCCCTAGCTCAAAGGTGAGGAACAAACACAGTGAGGTAACTAATACCAACATCGGGAATGTGGATTGGAATGAATTCCTGACTCAGTGCTCCTAACCGGTGAACATATCCGAGGACTGTACCTCATTAGTCCTATCCGGGCAAGTAAATGCAGCCGCACACCCTGTGGTTGTTTCATCTTCAAAATTGATCATCACCCTAGCTCATCATTACGATTCAGATAAGAGGGTGGTAGTAAACTCTGAGGATCAGGTGGTGCTAGACATCAGGTCAGATATCATTGAGGACGTCTTTCACCTTCACAAAGGTATATACAAATTCTATGACTTTTATATTGAAAAGGGGACCAAGTGGTTTGGAAACAGGGAGCAAACCGTAAACGAGATGATGAATAAGGAATACCTCAAGCAACCACTTCCCAAGAACAAACTGGACAAGATAGACCTCCGGAGAGGTTATATGAAGGATGATATCAAGACAGCTATAACAATGATAAGAAGGGTGTATGGGTTACCACAGTCCACCCAACTCGAGCACTGGATGATCCTATTGATAGAAAGGATCCAGGAACGGAAGGCAAGATTCGACTGGGGCACCATCATCAGTGAAAATCTGGATGAGCAATTGACAGCTGTAAAACATAACCCCAAGTTTTACATGAGCACTTACGTGGTGTATCTACTAGCTGTACAGGAAGATTATCCTAGTCTCACCAAGAGGGGAAGTCTGAATGATCCAAATGCATGGCCCCATCTTGTATACCTGTAGCTGGTAATACGAGAAAACATGCCAGAGGATTCCTCAGATTACAGGATAGTCAATGATACATTCATATTCGCAGTCATCCGATCTATTGAGGGTGACTTTGCTAAAAGGATGTTAGAAGAGGCTGTTGCTAAGGTAAGGACCATTGGGGCCTGTTTTATCCAGTTCAGGATGTTCACATATATCAGGATAGTCGGGTCAACCTTGCAACCAAAGAAGTTGCCTAGGTACCCATCCGACTGGATAATCATATTGGAGATGGCCAGGCAGCTCGTGGATGCATACAAGCACATAAAACATAAGAAGAGGCACTGTTCAGACTTTCCCATCTCTTTGGGACCCTATACACTACAGGATATGAAGGTTTGCAAATCCCTTACTTTTGAATGGGATGACTGTCCCTTACAGCTTTACAATACAGTACGAGCCTGCTTTGATCCTATAGGTACTTATAGCCATATCATCAGCAAATTCTACGTACATGAGCCACATCCGGAAGGTCATTGGATAAACTATATAGATGATCATGAGGTCAGGATTTGAGATTACTGCAAAATGAACCTAGCTCTGGAAAAAGAGGTGTTGAAGGTTCCTATTTCCTCAAAGGTATGGGAAAGTGATTCAGAGGAGGTCTAAGAAGACATTTACACAAAAGATAAGGTGTATGACTGGCCAATCATGAACACCGAGGTGGACAAGGATGGAAATGATGACATAGACTTCAGGGCAAGGCACGTGATAAAGACCACTATATCTTGGATCAAGAAGCCACACTGGATGAGTCTGATCCTGGTGAAAACATTAATGGAGCCCTCAAGAAAGGTAGAAAAATAATGAGGAGAGAAATCAATAGCTCCTAAGTACAATAAAGCTCCCCCTCAGAAGCCTAGGACCATGTATGGTCATGAACGACCAGTTGAATATGGCTCTAATCCAAGGCCCAAGAAAACTAGAATGACAGGCCAGATTGACCCAGCAGTGGGGTCATCATAACACCAATCAGGAGAAGGCCCATCTACCTCTGGCCAATCTTCCCCCACCACTGAGAAGAAAACCTATAAGAGAAAGAAGAGTTTCGAATCTCCACAGTTAGAAACTGTACAAGAAGAGGTTGAGGAAGAGGACACAGGTGAGCCACTAGTCCGAAATACTAGGTTGCAAAAGAGGAGAGAAAAGGAGATTACCAAGAAACATAAAGAGGATCCCAAAGAATAGGATAATCCTTTGGATGCCTTAGGGTCAGATGAGTTTATGCTTTCCGACTTTGAAGGACTTGAGGGCTTTTTGGATCATGGCCAAGATACATACACCGGGGGACTACCGCTCATACAACCTCAGGTAGCCCTTACTCCTCCACCGGCCCAGTTCACCAATCCTCCGATGAATGTTCCTGCTCCACTAGTAAGCTCCGACTCTGCTCCAGGGCCTAAAATCCAAGACAGTGGGGTAACTCAAAGTTTAGTAACAGACAATGTAGCTGGAGGGAGTTATGTTTTCACTCCACCACCCCACATACTTACTCCACCAACTTCCCTACCGACTCCAACACCTACTCCTGCACCAACTCCGCCTCTGTGTACTACCACCATCTCCTCATCTCCCACTCCAATCATACCAACACTTGTTCCCTCAACATCAATCCCTCCAACATGTGCCACCCAGGTTTCTAGAGAAGCCGTGAGTGCTAAAGACACACCACCTTTCCTTACCACGCTGGAGGGCATGACAGGTCTGAAGTCAAAGGTATCAATTGACACTTCCGAGGAAGAAGCCCAGGACAAAGAAGGGGATAACATGGTAACTGAACAAGGAGAGATAGAAGGAGAGATAGAAGGAGAGAGAGAAGGGGAAATGGATGTAGATGCTAAAGGGGAAGGAATGAAGGAAGGAGGGAATGAACAAGGAAAAGGGCAAGAAAAGGAATCAGAAAAAGAAACAGAGCCGAAAATACAAAGCCTCAATTTGATCCTCCAGGTTGCACCATATGAACCTGTAACTACATCAGGTAAACCTACTTGGTTTACGAAGGAAATACAATGTAGGAGAAGAACCTACACCAATGAATTGGATGGAGAGGACACCAGTATGACATCTGTGAGACAAGCTTTTCACCAGGCAGAAATCAATGCACCTACAAAGATCATGTCATATGTAACTCAAGACACTGGGGGTCATTGGAAAGCCCAGATAGCTATCCCTCCCTCGAGCACTTCTCAGACGATAATTTCATCAGAAGGTTATACGTTCAAGGAGGTAGATTTGTGTGAACCTACAAGAGAAGGGAGCAAAACACTAGCAGCTTTAGGGCTGAAGCATGCTCTAGGGTTCATGAATAAAGATGAAGAAACCATCAAAACTTCAACGGACCAAAATGAAGCCTTAAAAGGGTTCATCCAAAATATGTTGGGTCCCATTGACCCAAATTGTTCAGAGGCTTCACTACAGGCCATGCTTGATAAAAGGGCTACACTAGATTTGCCGGCAGGGTTGACTCCCTCTTTTATCCAGGCAAGCGCTGATTGGATAAATGACTTTGAACAATTTGTAGAGAAGGCAATCCTATCAATATTTAGGCCATACAGGACCATATTGGTTGAGGTTAATTCACTCATCGACTTGGTGGAAGATGACGGGGGTAGGGATGTAGAGGTAGTTAAGTGGCAAGCAGCTCTCCAAGATTTGGAGATAATTTGAAAGAAACGCTTGCAAATTTTGGTAAAATTCTATGAGGGCGAAGAATTGGATAAATTTGAGACTTGGATCAAACAAATGACCAAAATAATTAAGGTCTACAAGAAACACCAGACCCTTATAGATGAAAAGCGGGAGGAGGTAATAAAATGGATCAAAGATATAGATACCTTCTTCATAGGGGTCGACCTCAATGTGTACTGAGATGAAAGCCAACAGGCTCTACGTCCCTCCAAGGAAGTGGTCCAACAATTCAGAGACGTTCTCGTTGGAGTCAATACCAAGGAGGCCTTGCAGCAATTGTTCTATATGAAAGACGAAATACACAGAATGTCACAGCACGAAGAAGAGATCACATTCTTCGCTTCTGAATTGATTATCTTTAAAAAGAAGCAAGAACGAAGGGTCACTAAGATAAAAAGAAAGGAGATCAATTTTGAGGAAGTCTAGGAGATAGTGCAGAGGCTCTGGGCAGCTCACCTAGAGGGCTTCACTAGATAAGGCTCCAAGGTTCAATTACCAATTAGATGGGGCAAGATTTTCAACACTTGGCCAAAATTCTACCAAGGAAGAGTTTTTGGCCTTTTAGCCTCTGAAATTTTGGTTTTTCGGCCTCCCAAAGCAAGGAGTTTTTAGCCTTTTAGCCTTCGAAGATTTTGGCCTTTCGGCCTCCTCAAGTTTTTTTGGCCTTTCGGCCCACGAAAAGTCCAAAATTTTGGGAGCTCTTAGTTTGAAGATTTTGAGGAGCACCTGGGAAATTTTAAAGGCATTAAAGTTTCAGGGTAGAGGTCGGGGTCTGAAAAACTGGGGGGTTTCAGCGAGGTCACTTTTTTAGACACCAGTTAGACTCCAGATCATATCTATGGGCAACTTGAGTTTGTTTTGGGAGGACTAAAGGTTTCCTATCAGTTCCCACCGCCAGAAACAGTTCCAGGTGAAGAATCCAAGAAAGCATCCACCAAAATCAAGAGAAAGACTCCTAGTTCACAGAAGGAATTCTCCTCCTTTCTCTCTCTTCTCTGGCAGATTTTGCCCTCTTTGCATAAGAAAATGGATTGTAAATGGGTTTAAAAATCCATGCAAGTTACATAGTATCAGTTAGCAGTAGTTTACCTTCAGTAAAGTTCTAGTCTTAGTTTTATTTCTTTAGTTTAGACTCTTTGATGCCCTAACTCCAAAAATCAAAGTTGTAGATCAAAACTCTATATATTGTAATAAAAAAACAATGTAAAGGGATGACTTTTTAATACAATAAAGATCTACATTGGGTGCTTCATTCATGGTGTGTGAATTACTGCTATCTATGCAAATTTATTGAATGTATGCTTGCATTATTCTTTATTTTCAGAGAGCCCTTTGTGTTATTGTGTTTCAAATTCGTGCTACTTTTAGTTGGAGTTTTCTGTCATATATCTACCTTGCTGTGATGAATGCGTGGAGGAGATCATCTTTGGGCTTAACAATAAATCTGTCTTGTGGGTGTGCACATCTTAGTGGCTTCACGATTTGATAGATTTTGAATATCTTGCACGAGTGAATATGTCTTCTCTCCAAATGCTTGCATCCGTGTAGTGAATTGTGACTTGGTTTGATTTATGCTTTGTGGGTTGTTCCAAATCTCTCCAGCATTTAATTCGCAAGGAAGGGTTTACATCGGTTTATGTCCTTAGGATTTCACTTTTATCACAATTTTCTTTATTTCTCATTACCCTTCCCTCTTTAAAACGCTGTCATTAATTCTGAAAATTACCATCTTGAAAATACAAAATTGCATTTTATTTACAACACCCATACTTGTTAAAGTGGAAAATACCAAAAAAAAAGAGAGAACTAACAATATTTTGTAGTTTTCTGTCTTGAACATACCAGTAAAGGCCTTCTTGTGAACAAATCACATTTATCTTCAATTGATTAACCAAGTAGGTTGTGACCCAACCCCGGAGAACCTTGGGAATAACTCAGTTATTCTTTCAAGAGAGGAAATCGAATCTCGATATGCTAGCAAGTTGGCTTGTGTCAAAACAACGCTCAACAGAAGTGGCGCTAGAAGGAGGGCCACAAGACCCAAAAGCTGGATAATATTGGATATTTCTCTCCAGAGGGATTCAAGCGTGTGCTTAGATCATCTCCAAAAAGAGGCGAGTTGCTTGAACTCACTCACCACCGAAGGGCTCGTAGCGACAAGGGAATAGAAAAAGGTGAATCTTCTCATCACCTTGCCGCACCTTGGGATCCTCTTGGATAGAAATCACACATCGCTACCCCAACCATTACTGGAGCCATCAATCAAAATCAGAACTTACCAAACCAACATTTGTAGCAACCTCGTCCGATGGTGTTTTTGGCTAGCGCAACAAGCTCACCTTTGAACTTTATTGGGCAACTCCATGAGTTACCTAAAAATCCAAAGAAATTTTGTACATGATTCATATATGGAGAATTTAGGACAGTGGAAGAACATATTCGTGCCTTCAAGGAAATTTGCAACCGTAAAGAGATTTCCCACCAAGATGTTGTTTGTCGTCTCTTCCCATATACCTTGGGAGAATTTGCATACAATTGGTACCTTAATTTTCCATGAGGGTCTATCTCAGTATGGAATGACTTTGAAACCAAATTCCTCAATCAGTTCAAATTGTATGTCAATCCTACTGTGACACATCACCAATTCATAACCACGAGGAAAGATCCTAAGGAGCCCATTGCTATGTTTAACCATCGTTTTCACAAAATGCATCAAAAGTTGGAAGCTCCTTACACTATACTAGATGAGGATGTCATACAAGTTTACCTAAAGGCTCTAGACCCATTCACCTCAATCTTTCTAAGAAGGCTTCTCCCGACAGATAGAGATACAATTGAAAAGGTGTATAATGAAGCCATCACTTTCACTCAGCAAATGGACCCACAAGAAGGAAGTTATGTGGTTGCGCCCATCATAAGTAATCTTATGGTCCCACACCCATTTGTAGCAAACAATCAAGCCTTGGCCAACCACTTTCCCATGCAAACTCCTATACCAGCACAACCATGTACAACTGTGCCTCCATCTATTACTTATCCAAGCTACGAAGCTCATAAAATGACATTCGTAGAACAGAGGGTTGTGCCCCACAACGAGACTGATGCTCTCATGGCTTCCGAGTTAGACGCCGTAAAGAAGACTTTATCACAGCTCACTAGCGAAGTTACCAGAATGAAGCTAAACCCATCCCAAAATCAAGGTGGATACCAACGAGCATCTGTTAGTCCAAACACATACCCTCAGAATCCAAACAAGGGTTTTAATACATATAGCAACAACAACACGCAAGAGAAACCATTTGGCTTATGACGAAAATACTTACGAGGCTTCAGAGGCCAATTTTTCCAGGGCTCCAATTTAGCGTCAAGAAAATAATGGATATGTGAACAACTCCCAAGACCATTATACCCAGAATCTAGAGGGGGCCCCGGTGCAATTCAATGCCATGGTGTTCGATTCATATGAGTCTGGAAAGGAAGGAAGCTCAGAAGCTTATACGGGAGAAGATGAGTTCGTGTTCCCTTTTCAAAGAGAAAATGAGCCTGAATATTCCGAGGTGCATGCCTTCCAAAATGATTAGTGAAACTCATATAACCTTCAGAGTAGAAAGGAGCCCCTCACCGACGGCATACCTCCAAGAAAGCAACTGACTCCACTAGATCCTTGGGCTAGTAACAATCCCATACCTCCAAAGGGCCCAAATACTCCCATACCTCCTACAACAAGTACATATGCTCGCTACCGAGGAATGGCCTGGCCAAATGACAAGTACAGTGCAGTGGATGAAATCAAGAAAACTAAGGCGAACATCTCTATGTTCAAACTATTGCAGGGCTGCCCATCTCAAAAGGAAGCCCTTTTAAGATCCTTGGATCATTCAAAACCTGACTCGTTGACCAACAGTACCAGGGCACCCATGTCCAATGTCAACACATCTGAGGCATTCCCAGCAGTATTAACAGATAGGACAGAGGTCCCGCCATTCCTACTCAGTCTGCAGATCTTTGGAAAGAATCTACATAATTGCCTAATCAATTCAAGAGCCTCATGCAACGTCATGCCCCTATCAATCTGCCAGAAGTTTGGGATGGTGCCCCAAGTAATGAACCGGGTGGTCATACAATTAGAAAAAACTGAAGTCAGAGTAATTGGTGTGCTCAAAGATGTACACATCCAACTAGTCGCAAATCCCCAGATACAAGAAGGCATTGATATACACATAGTGGACATCCCCGAGACTTATGGGATGTTGCTAAGCTAAGAATGGACTAAATGCTTAAGAGGATGGCTCTCTACAGATTTCATCCAACTCTGGATACCCTGGAGAGGTTTGAACAACCAGATCAAGATAGATGCAGAACCGAAGCTAAAGAGGATGATCACCGAATATAATGCCCCGAATGAAGTCTTGTTCACTCAAACCAATTTGGGCACTTATCGATTGGATGACATTTTTATGTTTCAAATCCGAGAAGGCGAAGAGTTAGACCATAGTCCCGTCCAAGGTCTCCTAGAGCTAAAGATTGGTGATGACATCTTCCAGAGTTTCATCAATAGCACAACAGCTATCCTACGACACCTGGGTCAAGACGCAGATCCCAACATCTTATTTCTACCTAGATACTGCCGATTACATCAGGCTAGTCATTCTGAGTTTACATGCCCTAGTTCTCAAGAAGCACTATCACAAGTGTTGGCTCAAATTGCCTGACCGAATGAGCCACTAGAAGCACAGATGATAAAAGGAAATGTACTTGGGATAGAAGATGGGAACAACGTCACACTAGGTATGGACAACCTAGTCCTTGCAAACAGTCCACCTCAAGATCAAGACAGTGGGTCGGATCTGAAAGCTAGAAGCCTTGCCCTGAACATGCTTAGTGACTGGAGTACCTCAGATGATGGAGCATGTCCCCCTTACAAGGGAATATTGGAAGATAAAGACAATGAACTCCTTAAACCTGGGCATACTCAAAATACTAGAGAATCAACTTCTTCTGACAACGATGGAGTGAGGGGCCAAAAACCAAGGACCAAGGATTTTTCTAAGAGAAGTTCAACCAGACCCAACCCTACTAAACCACCTTAGATATGGAAACTGCGCTTCGATGGTTCCAAATGTAAACAAGGAGCAGGTGCAGGAATCAAATTGATAAATCCAAGGGGTAAGTCTTTCTATGTTGCTTATAGATTACAGTTTCTTTGTACTAATAGTGTGGCAGAATACAAAGCACTGGTTCGTGGACTCCTCCTAGCTCACGAGAAAGGAATCAAGATCTTGATGGTGGAAGGAGACTCGCAATTGGTTGTCAAGTAGATCTATAGTCAGTATACTTGCAATGATAAGAGGCTCTCAGCCTACAAAAATAGGGCATGGGATCTGATCAACGACTTTGATGCTTTCAACATCAAAACCATCCCAACAAGAAAGAATGTCGTCACTGACACATTGGCTGTCTCAACCAGTTCATTACACCCAATGGAGAAATCCAAACTAAAGAAATTCTCGGTTGAACTTGTCGCAGCCCCGACCATTCCGGATAATGTCACTAACTTTCAAGTCTTCCAAGATTATCAACATATCTTAGAGTTTATCATGTACGCTGGCGTGTTCAAAAAGCAGATCATCGACAAGGAGAAGAATGGGGAGGAAACAGTTGAACCTGAAGAACCTGATGATTACAGTGTCATAAACCTGAAAACCAATGCCATACCCAAGGAATGGTAGAACTAGAGAGGATTTATTATAGCGATAAGACTGCCATACAAAGGCGTCCTGATGTAACACCTAATGGTAAAGAATGTGACACCTACAACCTGGGCATGGAAGAGGAACCGAGAGAAGTCCACATTGGAAAGGTGGGGACCAAAGAAGAAAAGGAGAAAATGGTCCAGCTTCTCACTGAATATTGAGATGTCATAGCATGGAGTTATGAAGAATTAAAGACATATGACACCTCAGTCATAGTGCACAACATCCCTTTGAAACCAGATTCCAAGCCCTTTAGGCAATGACAAAGACCCGTGAATCCCACTATGGAGCCCTTGATCCATAAGGAAGTCCAAAAGCTGCTTGACACCAAGATCATCTTCCCAATCTGACATTCTACATGGGTTGCAAACCTAGTACCTGTAAGGAAGAAGACTGGAGAAATTAGGCTGTGCGTAGACTTTCAGAACCTCAACAAGTCCTCTCAAAAGGATAATTATCTGCTCCCATCTCTAGATGAAGTGCTGCAAAAGGTTAATGGATCTCAAATGATGTCATTCCTGGATGGCTAGTCTGGGTATAATCAGGTGATGGTACAGGAAGAGGATAGGCTAAAAATGATATTCACCACTAAATGGGGAACTTTTGCCTATCGAAGGATGCCTTTCGGGCTGTTTAATGTTGGAGCCACTTTCCAGAGAGTAATGGACATAGCATTTAGAGGATTGGTTGGAAGGTGCATTATCATCTACATGGATGATCTGACAGTCTACTCAAAACTGAGAGATGACCACATAAACGACCTCAGAAAATGCCTCCAGAGGTGCAGAGAATTCAGTATCTCCCTCAACCCCAAGAAATGTGTGTTTAGGGTAATTGAAGGAAAGCTCTTGGGGTATATCATTTCCGAAAAGGGGATATCCATTGACCCCAAAAGGGTGGAGGCAATCCTAAAATTGACACCACCTCATAGCCGCAAGGAACTAAAATCTTTCTTCAGAAAGATCAACTTCGTCAGAAAATTCATCAGTTTTTTCATGGAAATAGTGAAACCATTGAATGACATGCTCAAGAAAGATGCCAAGATTGAATGGGCTCTCCTAGCCAAGAATTCTTTCAAAGAGATTAAGAATGTCATTGCCACGGCACTGGTACTAGCCAGTCCTGACTACACCATCCCTTTCAAGGTCTACTCTTTCACATCGGAATATTCATGCGTAGGCATTCTCATGTAGATGAAGAGTAGTGAAGATGAAAGGCCCATCACCTTTATGAGTTTCCCTTTCAAAGATGCTAAGCTCAGATACCCAAACTTGGATAAGCAATCATTTTCTCTTGTCAAGGTGGTGAAGAAATTTAGACATTATATTTTAAGGAGTAAAGTCATTGGGATAGTCCCAGATGCAGCAGTTAAATCTCTCCTGATGTAGAATGAGATCGGAGAATGGATGGAAATTCTCAAAGAGTTTGACCTAGAAATCCAACCGATGAAATTGGTAAGAGGCCAGGGCCTGACAAAGCTGATCTCTAAGTTTGAAGAAGGTCTGGTCTGCCAAACATACATTGACCAAGGCATGATCATGGATGTATGGTACCAAGACATAGTGTATTATCTATTGTAGAATCGCTGCCCTGAAGAAATGAATAACTCCCAAAGAAGAGCTTTAAAGATCAAAAGAAGCTCTTACATGCTAAAGAATGTACAGCTCTACAAACACAATTACGAGGGTTTGTACTTAAGATGTTTGGATAGAACGGAGGCAAAACAAATACTGGTGGATTTTCATGACAAATAAGGAATGGGACATGGATCGGCGGAGGCCACAGCTCACCAAATCCCGAGGGCAGGGTATTTCTGGCCTACGATATTTAAATATACTAGCAAGCACATGACATCTTGCCACACTTTCCAAACTAGCGCGACTCGAGAGAGAAATCCAGCAATGCCCTTACAACCAGTCTATGAGGTACACCTGTTTGCCCAATGGGGCTTGGATTTTGTTGGAGTGATTAACCCCCCTTCATCTGCAGGACATAAGTTTATCTTAACAACTATCGACTATTGCACGCGCTGGACGGAGGCGCAAGCATTGAAGACTTGTACCACCAAGGTCGTAACCAAATTCGTGGAGGAATGCATCATAACTAGGTTTGGGATGCCATTCTATCTAGTATGTGACAATGCCCCCTCTTTCTCTTTGTCCTCACTCACACAATGGGCCTTCAAAAACTAGGTAATCCTCAAATTCTCTTCAAATTACTATCCGCAAGGAAATGGCGTAGCAGAATCTACAAACAAAAATCTGACAACAGTGATCAAACACCTCCTGGATGACAACCCCAGGGACTGGCACATGCAGCTAAAATATGCTTTATGGACTGATTGCATAAGGATCAAGAATGCATTGGGGATGTCTCCATACCAAGTTGTCTATGGCTTGCAACCGATCTTTCTTATGAACCTGAAGATCCCAATTCAGAGATTTATGGACCAGTACGTAGGGGAGGAAGATCGGGTACAAGTCAGACTCATGAATCTCCTAGGTCTAGAGGAGAAATGAACTTTGGCCCTGGAACATACATCGAAGCATCAGGCCGTAGTCAAAAGGTGGTTCAACAAGAGAGCTACCATCAAATCCTTCAGGATCTCTAACCTTGTCCTCATGTGGGATAAGGCGAAAGAAAAGCCAGGCAGCCATACCAAGTTCCAAAGGCTGTGGACAGGCCCTTACCAAATATCAGAGATCCTGGGGGAGAACACCTTTAGGATTAGCACATTGGACGGAGAGTTGACCCCATTGCCAGTCAATGGGAAATTCCTTAAACATTACTTTGGATCCTAAGCGGGACTACCTTCCATCCCTTGTACCATAGTCACTTTTGCGTTTTTACTTTTTTTTTTTGTTGTCCTCGCCGTCAATCCTTTCTTCCGCTCATATTTGTTCTTTTCTTTGTCGGGGCTTATTTTTTGTTTTGGGTCAGTGTGTTTTGGATCCAGTCCAGGGTGTCTCGCAAGAGGAGCAGAGGTATTTCTTAGTCAAATTTCTCCAAGGATACATGCAGCGTAAGAGAACCCTCCCAAAAGACAAAGTAGTGATGATTATCATTGACAGACAAGGAGTTTGAAGTTTTGTCATCCTGATCACAAGACACATTAAGGTACAACACCAAAGGGCATTGGTTTATAAGGCATTTGTCAGTTGTAGCCAACCTAAGTGCATAGGTTCGGGTACCCACCGATCCCAGAACCCAAGTCTGAACTAAATGCGAAGGTAATAACCAAAGAAAGAAGAGCCGAAAGGGAAAGCAAAAGAAACACTCAAAAGAAAAGTGCCCCTAAGAGGTCATGAGTGAAAGGTCCGGGCAACACCGCCTAATCATTGCTCAGACCAGAAAAAAAGAAGAAGAAGAAAAGAGGTTACAGACCTGAATACATGGAACACGCTAACGTCCAAGGCTTAATACATCTCCAAGCAAATAGAAGGAACAAAATGATTTCCCAAAAGACGGAGCTTGCACAAAAAAAAAAGAGAAAGTTATAGCCTAGCAGAACGGATGGACTTGGGTGATTATGACAACCTCTACCAAGGCTATGGACGCCCGGCTGGTAGTAGAGCAAGGTTATACTTGGTACTCGGGGAAAAATTTGTCGGGGCTATGGACGCCTGACTGGTAGCAAATCTCTTTTCAGGATGCCCTGATTTATTTGGCAAAGGTTGGGAATAACTGGCAAGCACCTTGGTTGTCACTACCAAAGGTCAAGGAATGAACACACATAGGGAAACTAATGGAAGAACCCTAGATTGGAGGTCATTGAAGAATTATCGACTCCACCGCCTCTTGGTTATGTTCTACTACAAAGCTACTTTCTGGAAGAGTGTTGACGATAAAGAAATGCCTCAGTCATTCCTCCTTTTGTCAGGGCTATTTGTTTTGGGTCTACAACACACACCCCATTTTAGGTCCTCTGACTATGGGGACCCCCCCTTTTTCTTTTTTTGTCTTTTCCTCCTTTCGTCGTGTCCGCCCCTCATAGAAACCCAGTCAGCCACCACAGATGATCGTTGAAACCCAACCATAGGAAAGAAGAACCCTTTTTTTGGCCTTTCTGCCCTTTCGGCCTTTCGAAGGACTTAGGTCCTCTGAAATGCTGAAATGACCGAAAGGCCAAAGACCAGATCTTTCAGTGATTTCAGACTCTGAAAACACCGGAAGGCCAAAAGGTTCTTCGTCCTCCTTCGCCATTTTTGGCCTTTCGGGGTCTGAAACCCTGAAACCACTGACGTCAGCCCAGGGGTTATAAAAGGGGTAACCTCCCTTTTTCATTTCACTTTGCATTTTTATGTGTGTGCTCTCGCTTGCGTTCCATCTGCTTCTCCTCGCCGACCGCCTCCTCTTCCAAGCCGCCTGGTTTCCCTCCCTTTTCTCGATCATTTGAGGTAGGCTCTCTTCTCTCTTCCTCACCTTGTGCTTTCAGGTTTACTTAGGTTTAGGGTCTTTTCGGTTCCCCTAGTGCCTGTTTAGCCTAGGGCACTTTGTTTCGTCGCCTTTTTAGGCTTTTGTGTCTTTGTGCGTCGACAGGGACGTCCCTCCCTATCGGCCCTAGGGTTTTCTTGTGTCATTAGGTCTAGGTTTAGGGTCTTGTGTTTTTGTTAGTCGTGGTGCTTGCCACAGTTTCTCAGCCTCTGAAAGGCCAAAAACTGGATCTTCACTTTTGCCAAGTGCCATTTTGGACGTTTCATCCTTTCAGACATCCGAAAGGTCTGAAAGTTTGAAAAGCCGAAAGCAAGACTTTTGATTAGTCCATCTGGGTTCCTCACCATGTTCGGACAATTCAGCATTCTTGGGCAAGCCCCTACCAGTTCGGTGTCTGAAACTCTGAAATCCCCGATAGACTTGGCCCTTCCATATGCCTATTCACACTTTCAGAATTTTTGGTCTCCGAATTAGTTTTCGGTGTCCGAAACACTGAAAGGCCCGAAAGTGTGAAAACATGCACTTAGTTGTTTTTCTTTAGCTCTCTTTGTTTGCTTTCCTAGTTTAAATTATTATTTTTTGGCTTCATTCAATAAGCTACTGATATTTATCTTTCTTGCAGGAATGACTGAACCCAAGATAACATCCCCAATGAAGTATCAATATAAGGGGAATCCCCCTAGATCAAATGTGGGGAACAAACACAATGAGGTAACTGATACCAACATCGGGAACGTGGATTGGAGTGAATTCCTGACTCAGTGCTCCCAACTGGCGAACAAATCTGAGGAATGTACCTCATTAGTCCTATCCGGGCTAGTAAATGCAGCCACACACCCCGTGGCTATTTCATCTTTAGAATTGATCATCACCCTAGCTCATCATTACGATTTAGATAAGAGGGTGGTAGTAAATTCTGACGATCAGGTGGTGCTAGACATTAGGCCGGATATCATTGAGGACATCTTTCACCTTCACAAAGGCATAGACAAATTCTATGACTTTTATATTGAAAAGGGGACCAAGTGGTTTGGCAACAGGGAGAAAACCGTAAACGAGATGATGAATAAGGAATACCTTAAGAAACCACTTCCCAAGAACAAACTAGACAAGATAAACCTCCGGAGAGGTTATATGAATGATGATATCCAGGCAGCTATAACAATGATAAGCAGGGTGTATGGGTTACCACAGTCCACCCAACTCGAGCACTGGATGATCCTATTGATAGAAAGGATCCGGGAACGGAAGGCAAGATTCGACTGGGGCACCATCATCAGTGACAATCTGGATGAGCAATTGACATTCGTAAAACATAACCCCAAGTTTTACATGAGCACTTACGCAGTGTATCTACTAGCTGCACGGGCAGATTATCCTGGTCTTACCAAGAGGGGAAGTCTAAATGATCCAAATGCATGGCCCCATCTTGTATACCTGCAGCTGGTAAAAGGAGAAAACATGCCAGAGGATTCCCCGAATTACAGGGTAGTCAATGATGCATTCATATTTGCAGTCATTCGATCTATTGAGGGTGACTTTGCTAAAAGGATGTCAGAAGAGGCTGTTGCTAAGGTAAGGTCCATTGGGGCCTATTTTATCCAGTTTAGGATGTTCACATATATCAGGATAGTCGGGTCAACCTTGCAACCAAATAAGTTGCCCAGGTACCCATCCGACTGGATAATCATATTGGAGATGGCCAGGCAGCTCGCGGATGCATACTGTTGGTTAACAGTTTGTCCTCTTTTAATATTTTCAATCTTTGACTCTCTATACCCCAAGGTGAGAGAACAAAAGGATGTCCACCAACAAATGGGTCAGTGTATGTCTTCTATCACTGCCCTCTGAATTGACAGGTACAGCTCCCTGATTG
>MU223413.1:2531912-2556480 GCA_018584345.1 Thuja plicata | reverse complement strand
TGAACAGAGGAAGAATTACAAATGAAAGACCAACTGGAATTGATCACACCACAATTTCTGATATGAAATGGCATTCATTAAGAAAAAGCAATTTCACTTATAACTGTTCTTTTTATTCACCATGCAAGTAGACTATGAAAAATGGAACAACAAACAGGAATTCAGCTTTGTAAATAGAATCACACTGCTTCTTTGACAAGTTTGCCGACCCTCTATACTGAATTCTTTACAGAATTTATAGACTCTACAATACATTAGGCTTCTAAGAGCCAATTCTTCGAATACAAAGAGACAAAATGCAAAGAAAAAGACTTTTCAAATCTGAGAACTTGAACAGTCACTATAGAATCTGAAACTCTTCATCTCCAACCAGCATTATCGAGTTGAATCCATTGGGCCACGGAGTCGAATAACTGCTTATGTTTTTCACATGTTTGATGCTATTCGGTTTTGATTTCAACCTCAAATGGTATCGAGAATCCTCATCTTTATCTTGAACTCGGGCCTTTAATGCAATTGGCAGAAAATACTAAATCTGCTTCTCCATTGCGGAAAATTGAAAAAGTGCTTCTCCATTGCGGAGAATGGGAAAAGAGCTTCTCCTTGCCGAAATTTGGAAAAGTGCTTCTCTTTGCGGAGATTTGGAAAAGTGCTTCTCCATTGCGGAGAATTGGAAAAGTGCTTCTCCATTGCGGAGAATGGGAAAAGAGCTTCTCCTTGTGAAAATTTGGAAAAGTGCTTCTCTTTGTGGAAATTTGGAAAAGTACTTCTCCTTACGAAAAATGAGGAAAGGGGTACTTAACTTAAAGCACATGCTTTATTTGATCTCTTAAAACAATAATATTCCCTTTTAATACATCGGGCCCACCTTACCATAACTAATCTTGCGGAAAATCACCAAAGAGGTGCGAAACCCGCACAGTGCAAAGTTCTTCTTTGCGGAAAATCACCTGAGAGGTGCAAAACCCGCACAGTGCAAAGTTCTTCTTTGCGGAAAATTACCTTCTTAGGTAGAATTCTGCCACGGAGAAGATGATTTCTAAAATCCCGCCGAGCTTGTTCTCGCTCATTTATTAACCAAATTGCTCGTCGTTTGTTGCATTAGGATCGTTGAGACCTGCAGAATCGATCCATACCAGTCTTCGATCTCTGTTTGAGAAAGAACATCGATTGGAGCACAAATCTTTGCCGGGTTAGGATCTACAACTTACCCAAAATAATGAGACCTCAGAACAACCTGCCCAGCTAAGAGAAGGAAAGGCAATGATAGGGAAACCCGACAAAGATAGCCTACCTAAGAAAGACTTAGACCTAGACTCAGACTGACCAGACTGACTCCAAGAATGCCAAAAAAAGGGGGTGACTGAAAGTCAGAAAACACATACGAGCACATAAAACATAAGAAGAAGCACTGTTGGGACTTTCCCATCTCTTTGGGACCCTATACACTACAGGATATGAAGGTTTGCAAATCCCTTGCTTTTGAATGGGATGACTTTCCCTTACAGCTTTACAAGACAGTACGATCTCGCTTTGATCCTATAGGTACTTATAGCCATATCATCGAAAAATTCTACGTACATGAGCCACATCTGGAAGATCATTAGATAAACTGTATAGATGATCATGAGGTCAAGAACTGAGATTACTGCAGAATGAACCTAGCTCTAGCAAAATAGGTGTTGAAGGTTCCTATTTCCTCAAAGGTATGGGAATGTGATTCAGAGGAGGTCTTAGAAGACATTTACACAAAAGATAAGGTGTATGACCGGCCAATCATGAATGCCAAGGTGGACAAGGATGAAAATGATGACATAGACTTCAGGGCAAGGCACGTGATAAAGACCACTATATCTTGGATCAAGAAACCACACTGGATGAGTCTGATCCCAGTGAAAACATTAATGGAGCCCTCAAGGAAGGTAGAAAAACAATGAGGAGTGAAATCAACATCTCCTAAGTACAAGAAAGCTCCCCCTCAGAAGCCTAGGACCGTGTATGGTCATGAATGACCAGTTGAATATGGCTCTAATCCAAGGCCCAAGAAAAATAGAATGATAGGCCAGATTGACCCACCAGCGGGGTCGTCACAACCCCAATCAAGAGAAGGCCTATCTACCTCTGGCCAATCTTCCCCCACTGCTGAGAAGAAAACCTGTAAGAGAAAGAAGAGTTCCGAATCTCCGCAGTTAGAAACTATACAAGAAGAGCCTGAGGAAGAGGATGCAGGTGAGCCCCTAGTCCAGAAAACCAGGTTGCAAAAGAGGAGAGAAAAGGAGATTACCAAGAAACATAAAGAGGATCCCAAAGAACAGGATAATCCTTTGGATGTCTTAGGGTCAGATGAGTTTATGCTTTCCGACTTTGAAGGACTTGAGGGATTTTTGGATCATGGCCAAGAAACATACACCGGGGGACCACCACTCATACAACCTCAGGTAGCCCTTACTCCTCCGCCGGTCCAGTTCACCAATCCTCTACTGAATGTTCCTGCTCCACTAGTAAGCTCCGACTCTTCTCTAGGGCCTAAAACCCAAGACAGTGGGGTAACTCAAAGTTTAGTAACATACAATGTAGCCGGAGGGAGTTATGTTTTCACTCCACCACCCCACATACTTACTCCACCAACTTCCCTACCGACTCCAACACCTACTCCTGCACCAACTCCGCCTCTATCTACTACCACCATCTCCTCATCTCCCACTCCAATCATACCAACACTTGTTCCCTCAACATCAATCCCTCCAACATGTGCCACCCAGGTTTTCGGAGAAGCTCTGAGTGCTAAAGACACCACCTTTCCATACCACGCTGGAGACCATGACTGGTCTGAAGTCAAAGGTATCAATTGACACTTCTGAGGAAGAAGCCCAGGACAAAGAAGGGGATAACATGGTAACTGAACAAGGAGAGATAGAAGGAGAGAGAGAAGGGGAAATGGATGTAAATGCTGAAGGGGAAGGAATAAAGGAAGGAGGGAATGAACAAGGAAAAGGGCAAGAAAAGGAATCAGAAAAAGAAACAGAGCCGAAAATACAAAGCCTCACTTCGATCCTCCAGGTTGCACCATATGAACGTGTAACTACATCCGGTAAACCTACTTGGTTTAACAAGGAAATACAACGTAGGAGAAGAACCTACACCAGTGAATTGGATAGAGAGGACACAAGTATGACATCTGTGAGACAAGCTTTCCACCAGGCAGAAATCAATGCACCTACAAAGATCATGTCATATGTAACTCAAGACACTAAGGGTCATTGGAAAGCCCAGATAGCTATCCCTCCCCCAAGCACTTCTCAGACGATAGTTTCATTAGAAGGTTATACATTCAAGGAGGTAGATTTGGGCGAACCTACAAGAGAAGGGAGCAAAACACTAGCCGCTTTAGGGCTGAAGCATGCTCTAGGGTTCATGTATAAAGATGAAGAAACCATCAAAACTTTAACGGACCAAAATGAAGCCTTAAAAGGGTTCATCCAAAAGATGTTGGGTCCCATTGACCCAAATTGTTCAGAGGCTTCACTACAGGCCATGCTTGATAAAAGGGCTACACCAGATTTGCCGGCAAGTTTTACTCCCTCTTTTATCCAGGCAAGCGCTGATTGGATAAATGACTTCGAAAAATTCAAAGAGAAGGCAATCCCATCAATATTTAGGCCATACAGGACCATATTGGTTGAGGTTAATTCACTCATCGACCTGGTGGAAGATGACGGGGGTATGGATGCAGAGGTAGTTAAGTGGCAAGCAGCTCTCCAAGATTTGGAGATAATTCAAAAGCAACGCTTCAAAATTTTGGTAAAAGTCTATGAGGGCGAAGAATTGGATAAATTTGAGACTTGGATCAAACAAATGACCAAAATAATTAAGGTCTACAAGAAACACCAGACCCTTATAGATGAAAAGCCGGAGGAGGTAATAAAATGGATCAAAGATATAGATACCTTCCTCACAGGGGTCGGCCTCAACGTCTACCGAGATGAAAGCCAACAGGCTCTACGTCCCTCCAAGGAAGTGGTCCAATAGTTCAAAGACGTTCTGGCCAGAGTCAATACCAAGGAGGCCTTGCAACAACTGTTCTACATGAAAGAGGAAATACACAGAATGTCACAGCATGAAGAAGAGATCATGTTCTTTGCTTCTGAATTGATTATCTTCAGAAAGAAGCAAGAACGAAGGATCACTAAGATAAAAAGAAAGGAGATCAATTTTGAGGAAGTCTAGGAGATAGTGCAGAGGCTCCAGGAAGCTCACCCAGAGGTCTTCACTGGATAAGGCTCTAAGGTTTAATTACCGGGCAGACGGGGCAAGATTCTCAACACTTGGCCAAAATTCTACCAAGGAAGAGTTTTTGGTCTTTCGGCCTCTGAAATTTTGGTTTTTTGGCCTCCCAAAGCAAGGAGTTTTTGGCCTTTTGACCTTCGAAGATTTTGGCCTTTCGGCCTCCTCAATTTTTTTTGGCCTTTCGGCCCATGACAAATCCAAACTTTTGGGAGCTCCGAGTTTGGAGATTTTGAGGAGCACCTGGGAAATTTTAAAAGCATTAAATTTTCAAGGTAGAGGTCAGGGTCCAAAAAACTAGGGGGTTTCAGCGAGGTCACTTTTTCAGACACCAGTTAGACTCCAGATCATATCCATGGGCAACTTGAGTTTGTTTTGGGAGGACTAAAGGTTTCCTATCAGTTCCCACTGCCAGAAACAGTTCCAGGTGAAGAATCCAAGAAGCATCCACCAAAATCAAGAGAAAGACTCCTAGTTCACAGAAGGAATTCTCCTCCTTTCTCTCTCTTCTCTAGCAGATTTTTGCCTCTTTGCATAAGCAAATGGATTGTAAATGGGTTTAAGAATCCATGCAAGTTACATAGTATCAGTTAGCAGTAGTTTACCTTAAGCAAAGTTCTAGTCTTAGTTTTATTTCTTTATTTTAGACTCTCTGATGCCCTAACTCCGAAAATCAGAGTTGTAGATCAAAACTCTATATATTGTAATAAAAAAACAATGTAAAGGGCCGACTTTTTAATACAATAAAGATCTACATTGGATGCTTCATTCATGGTGTGTGAATTACTGCTATCTATGCGAATTTATTGAATGTATGCTTGCATTATTCTTTATTTTCAGAGAGCCCTTTGTGTTATTGTGTTTCGAATTTGTGCTATTTTTAGTTGGAGTTTGCTGTCATATATCTACCTTGCTGTGACGAATGCATGGAGGAGATCATCTTTGGGATTAATGATAAATCCGTCTCGTGGGTGTGCACATCTTAGTGGCTTCGCGATTCGATAGATTTTGAATATCTTGCACGAGTGAATACGTCTTCTCTCTAAACGCTTGCATCCGTAGAGTAGTGAATTGTGACTTGGTCTGATTTATGCTTCGTGGGTTGTTCCAAATCTCTCCAGCATTTAATTCGTAAGGAAGGGTTTATGGCGGTTTATGTCCTTAGGATTTCACTTTTCTCTCAATTTTCTTTATTTCTCGTTACCCTTCCCTCTTTAAAACGCTGTCATTAATTCTGAAAATTACCATCTTGAAAACACAAAATTGCATTTTATTTACAACACCCATACTTGTTAAAATGGAAAATACCAAAAAAAAAGAGAGAACTAACAATATTTTGTAGTTTGCTGTCTTGAACGTACCAACAAAGGCCTCCTCATGAACAAATCACATTTATCTTCAACTGAGTAACCAAGCACGTTGTGACCCGACCCTGGAGAACCTTGGGAATAACTCGGTTATTCTTTCAAGAGAGGAAATCGAATCTCGAGATCCTAGCAAGTTGGCTTGTGTCAAAACAACGCTCAACAGTTACTTTCTTCCTACACTATATATTATGCATCAACCTAGTTGTTTAACCGAGGTCAATTTAACTATATTCAGAAGATAGTAAGGGACTTCTCATGGTATGATGTGAAGGGGGTAAAAAAGAAACATGTTGTGAAATGGCAGTGGTGCTCTATGAGAAAATAATATGGAGGACTAGGGCTGAAAGACCTCAAAATACAGGGTGTTTCCCTTGTAACTAAGTTGATTGCCAAGGCTACTGTGGGGGATGAGACCTTGAAGATTATTGTGAGAAACAATATTGCCTAGGCCTTTCTTGCTAAAGCCTCCTCCTGGAAGGGGCTTCATATTAATGATTTGTTGTCCAGTAACTTTTTTGTCAAAGTACTGGGATCTAATATTTTGAAATCAACATGGAAGAGTTGGGAGCATGTCATGAAATTGATAACAAAAAATGGTTGTATTGATGAGGGTAACAAAATTTATGGAGAAAAGACTATTTGGTGGAATCTCATGCATGGCGAGAAACCTCTGGCTCTCATTCAAGGTTTCTCTATCAGAAAATGGGCTGGAAAAGGGTTTGAATGCATCTCTGACATAATATATGGTGGTAGGCTTATCAGTTGGGAGGATCTGTAAGTTAGTTTTGATATCCATCATTCACATTGGAGGAGTTATGCTATGGTGAGAGAAGCCTATTGTAAGATAAACCTCTCGAAGGACAATGACACCCTGGATGATAGAATATCACTTCTAAAATGGCCCGACGGTACCCGTTTGCCCAACACTAAAGCTAAATACATCTATAAGAGCCTGACCTCAAGCCATGAAATATTTGTACACCTCAACTCTAGATGGAACCTAAACCTTGAACCCTTGGATTGGAGCAATATTTTGACTGACCTTTGGCACAGACCTGTTGAACCCAAGAAGATCTGCTTCATATGGCGCCTCTTCTTGCACAAATTACCTGTCAAAAAACTGGACGGGTCATATATATATGTTCATTTTGCAGGAACCGTGAGATTGTTTTTCATATCATCTTTGACTTCTTTTTTGCCTGAGACATTTGGGGTATTTTTGGTTTTTAGCTACACCATAATTTCAGTCGTATGAGTATTTTGTCTGGTAAATTCTTGGGGCTAAGGAACAACAGTAACTTGTTTTGGTCTATTCTTTCCGTTGAGATTATGTGGTCTATTTGGAAAATTAGGAATGAAGACATATTTAATGGTAGGATCAGAAACCTTACTGAGTCTCTTCGGAGACACATATATCATAACATCTCATTGTACAGGTAACTGTCCTCTTGAAGCTAGAAGAAAAGAGGTTCCTTGATTTTCTTAATGAAGGAGTTGTCAAAGTATTGAGGAAAGAGATAACATATGCATATACCACTACCCAGCCACAATAAAGCCACCACCTTTTGATGAGATCTTGGGTAAAATGAAGAAGCAACTGTATGATCTATTGGAGAAGACAACACTTGAAAGTGGACCTCCTGCTCAAGCCATTCCTCTAGAAGTTGTAGGCTCCTGCTCAAGCCATTCCTCTAGAAGTTTTACCTACAACTGTTGTTCCTCCTCTACCTAAAGTTGTTGTGCAAAATGATAAGATCTTTGTATGTACTGATGGTCCACTTGGATGGTCTGCTTGGGTAGATTGTAGGGAACTTCTTATTTGAGCTATGCTTTATGTAATATTTTTGTAATCAGTTGATCACGTTACCTGATGGTGTAAAACTGTTCGTAGTCATGTGTCCTTACTAGGAGCTATTATTTTGGGGTGATAAACACTTACTACATGTTGTAAATGTGAATGTTGTTGGATTATACTTAATACACAAAATTAAATATAAACTAATAAAATTATTTATTAAAATATATTTACTGTATAATTTTATTTATATTCAAGATTATATTATTTATTTAATGTATAATAAATGATTAAAATACATATGCAAAATCTAAAAAAAATTAAATATAAAAAAATTAAATTATTTATTAAAATATATTTAGTATATAATTTTATTTATATTCAAGATTATATTATATATTTAATGTATTATAAATTATTAAAATACATATCATAAAATATTATTTAAATTAATATAAAAAATTAACAATTTTATTTGAAAAAAATATAATATTAAATTATTTTTATTTCAATCATGAAAATAAATATTAGAATTATTATTTGAATGTAATAAAATCTTTTAAATAATCTAAATTCAAACTAATAGGAATTGAAAAAATAATAATAATCTAAAATTTTAAGTGAAATTGAAAAAGAGAGTTTTTTAATAGATTTAGATTATTTTATAACTCTATGCTTAGCATCCAATTCACAACCATTCAAATATAGAGGTAGATAGGCAACAAATATATAAAGAGCCCTTTTTCTCTTCTCCTCTCTACCTACATGTATCCCTCCCTCTACCTCTCTCAATATATATGTTCTTCCCTATATCTATACCTTGTTATCTCTTTACCCTTATAACTATCTCTCTCTATCTCCTTTTATACATCACTTTCTATCTCTCTTGATCTCATTCTCTCCCTCTCTACATATTTATCTCTTCTATCTCTATGTGTCCCTCTCTCATCTGTCTCTCATTATCTCTCCCTTTCCTTCTTTCCATCTCCATCTCCATGCATATTCTTACTTATATCTCCTTACCCCTCTCTCTTTCAACTGTGTCCCCTTTATCTCTTTCTCCCCCTCTCTCTCTACTCCAAACATAACATGGGCTTGTTGGTAATGGAGCCAATTTATCAACTTGGTTTAAATGTTTTGTTTTAGACATGTTTGGATCCTAATATGTGGATGCATAGTTGATTTGAAGCTATTAATTCTTCATTGAATCCTTTGTTGCACAAAAAAATAAAATTTTCTTAAAGGCATAGCAATTTACCTCGTCTACTACAAAAATGTATGCAAAGAATTCACCAAAATTTTCCCTAAATGACCCTCCATACCTCTTCGATGTACTCATTGCACACTAAGGTGCAATTGCTAGTTTAATTTAGTTTTGGTTAGTAATTTCCTAGACTACAATTATTTAATTCAATATTTTTTACTTCATCCTTATTTAATTAAGGTTTTTTTTTTCACGTTATTACATATTTTTATAATTAATTTTATAATGATGGAATTTGTATATTCATATTAATTTTTACATTTAGGCTACTACTATTACTACACCCCACAATATTATCTCTGCTAGTTTCCCACCATATAGTGTCCATCCTTTCTCCAAATTTATTAGGATTTTAACTACACCTAGGTTCTAGAATATACTTGTATTATACATGATGAATCATATATCTACTCTTCTTTCATCTACCAATAGCCAACCTACCATATCAATCGAGCCCCTAAGTTGTTCCATCCATACTTCTACCACCACGTCTTCTCCTCATTCCATTCTCATGAACAAACTTCATTACACTTCTCTATTCATTATTTGCAACCCAAATTACTACCTTCATTCCTTATACCAATTGTATTCATATCTATATCCACCCTGATGGACCTTAACCTTCCCTTGTCACCATTCCTTCCTCTACCTTAGATGCATGTGTGTAAATGATAGATTAAATGAAGAAAAAAGTTAATACAAGATCTCATGGGGGTAAGTGCACCAAGATGGTGTGCAAAAAAGTGGCCACACACCCAAAAAACAACAAAACACCCCTAATGTGATTGTGTTACTTTAAATTCAAATAACTTGATTGCGCTTAGGTTTGGTAAATTTCTAACACAAGACTAGTTAATAGGCTTGGATAACAAAGTTGAGGCTTGGGAACTCTCTCTCTCTCTCTCTCTCTCTCTCTCTCTCTCTCTCTCCCCATACATACATACATACATATATTGGACCACATTAACATACTAAAGTTTTTTTACCAGTGTCTCGATAGTTCAGAGACATGTGTACCATTTTAAAAAAATTTACGTTTTTTATTATTTTGATGCAAGTTAAGTTTTGCGCATAAATAAACATCTGATCAAGATGTGCCCACTTCAAAAAATTATTTAAAATAACTCAATAAAAAATTACAAAAAAATCACAACTTCTAGATCTCACTCATAACTATCTTTCTACAAAAGGATTAATAGTGAATTAATTTTGCACCAATCAACCAATTATAAATCACCATTTCTTTGTTGTTTATCTATTTGTAAAGTTTAAATATTTATTTATGAATTAAATATATTCTATAAATTACTTATTTCAATTATGATTGGTTCAATTGATTTGGTCTTATAGGACCCTTTTTTGGGAGTATTGAGTTTTTGGCAAGATTTGGCGAACCAATGTTAAAAAAAATTAAAATATTTGAGACACATATATTTAATATATTAGGTGTATTGTTTTTTATTATATTTTAAATATAATTATTATTCAAAATACTTATTTAAAATTTTAAAATATTATTTTTATATTATTTTTATTTCTTATAGTGATTGATATTATATATTATTATAAAATTTTATTCAAATTTATTTCAATAATTATTATATACTTATATATGATTTATTATATTATTTTTTTATAATTTAGTGTTATTACAAAATTCATATAGTTTATATCTTAAAATTAGTTAATTATAAATTATTTATACTATAATATAGCATTTATTAAAATAAATAGGAATATTGTTTTTAAAAAACGCATATAATTAATATTTAATTTATTAAAAAAATATGGCTTTGGATTACTATAAAAAAATAATTATATTTTCTTAAAAGTTACTATTATTTTCTTATATGAATTTTAAAAGTTAAATAATAATATTAATAAAAAATTCATTCAATATACATTTTAAATAAGTTAATTATTTATTATAATATAAAAATTTAATAATATTTTCTATATATGTATTTTTAAAAATTATTATATTAAATTATTAAAAATAGCTAAAATTTCTAAGAAATATGTTAAGGATTAATAGTTATGTAAATCATATTTCTTTATGATTTTCTATTAAAATTACGTACTATTTTGAAATATTTTGAAATTTACCATGAAAAAGTGGCTTGATTCACACTTAAAGATTTCGTCATAAGAGTGTTTTTTTTCATATATACGGATAAGATATGGTTTAAAGTTAGTTACAAGGATTGTAAAGAATTATGTGATTAGGTGGTTCTATTTATTCTTTTTGTAAATTAACTAATGCTCTTTCAAACAATTTAAAGTCAATGTAAGACTACGACTTGTACTATTTATGATCTATTTAAATGTACCCAAGAATCAAATAAGTGCATTAATGACAAGAATCAAATAAGTGCATTAATGACTATATCATAAGATTCTTATTTTTATATTTTTAATTGTTAACTCCCTTATATAATTTTAAATTGTGAAATATTTATTAAGGGACCACTCAAGCCAAATACGAATATTGTGTACCTTATGAACTCTATGTACTCTATGTATTTTATGTCTAAGTAGCCATTTAAAAGATGTTGATTCCAGTTATTATAGATCTAATAGTTATTCATACGGGTTAAAATATTAAAACATGGGTAATGATATAAAGGATATTCTCAAGTGTGTTGTAAGAGATTTTAAGTGAAATTTTTTTTAACCTTCTTTTACATCTTCTTATCTAACCAATTGTTTTTTCATCTTCACATCTTCTTGTTTCTCTATTTTAGTTTCAAAATAGACCATTTTTTTCAGATAACACATAACTCAAAGTTTGCTAAAAACAAGATCTCTAGAATAAACATTTTCATGACTCAAAGATTCCAAAGCTTATAACACTTAACTTATCCAATTAAAATAAATTTGTTAATTTTAAAATTCAACTTAGAATATCCATAGCTTATTTGACACTATGAGCTTAGAACAAGAATTCACATGGACAATCATTAATAATAAACCCATCCAAACTTTATTTATTTCTCTTTTGACCATTCTAAGATTTTTAAAGATTTTAGTTATAATGAGTGGAGCAACCTTATAGTTGGTCAAAAAGAAATTGTGAAAGAAAAACAAAACACAAGGAGAAGCATCAAAGTTGAAAAAGCTAAGTAAAAAATAGTAAGAAAAGTTTGATGAAAATAAATTTGTGATAATGAATAGTATGATAAGTTTATTAATAGTCAATGCTGGTGAAGTTAAAGGCTCTACATCGAAATAAGGGATGAGGCCGAGATTGTGCCATGGGTGAATTTGACACAACACTCTTGTTGAAAGTTTGAGTGCCACGTGTTCCTTTCATTCTCATAAGAAATATGATCTTGCGAACCCACTCATGAAATAGAGGTAAATGAATTTGACTAGTGAACTACACACTAATTCTGATAAAAATATCACAATATAACTTTACTTACCCATGTAAATAATATAAAATATTTTACTTCAATTTGAATCCAAACAAGACATAAAACACAATTTAAACAGTTCTTAAAAACTTACTAGATTGTGAAAAATGTAAAACTGAAAAGGGCTTAAAAAAGAGTAAGCCTCAGGTTTCTTGAGGTTCTAGATTCGATGGACTGAACATCAAATCTTCTTTTGTTGAAGCTTCGCCATTATGTTGTGGCTTCTTTAAGCTTTCATGTTAATGGAGATAGGCAGCATCGGATGCCCCGTAATATCATTTGCAGCGAATTCATGTGTTCTTTAATTACTTTACCTAATTCCATGATGCCAATGCATTTGAATAACTTTTCTGTGCGATAAGAGATTTGAGCCTAAAGAATTTGTATTCTTTCTACTTTTCAAAAAAGATCAGTAAGTTCAAATCTTATTAGGATATGCAATTCGTTTGCAGTGCAGATAGATACTTTCATAATTAAGGTTCCTCTTCCCCTCCCTTCACTGTTTCTGTTCTGAACACGGTTTATATTCAGTTACAGTTTTTAAGTCTATATATGTACAACATTAATGCAGAAATGAATGAAGAAGTTAAATGACATAGATCTTCCATTGTTACACGGTTAACCCTCAGCAGTCACTATTGAAGCAGGGTAGATCCAAGATGCAGATTTGTAATGCCTATTTTCTTCTACTTTTTCAAAAAAAATCATTTTTAATGCATTGGCAGTTTATTTCTGGCGGACAGAGTATGGCGTCGGATGAGATATTGCTGCAGAAGAAGATCCAAATTCTGTTGCGGTTCATGAATTGGCAAAGGTGATGTTCGTAGGAATCTTCAGCATCATGATTGCAGTGCCGAAAGGCTGTTTGTGGGGACATCAATCCAAGGGAGGGTATTGTCACATGTTATAGTTGCAAATGTGAAAGCAGGAATGACAGTGCATGCCAACTGTTTGACAGAATGCTTGAAAGAGATTTGTGCAGGAAATAGCTTTTCGGATAAGGTTTTTAAGTCTTTTCAAACTAATGCACTGTAGATGTAAAGCCAAATTCCATAGCCCTTTCTAGCATTTTCTCTGCCTGTTCTTCTGCCTGATTGCTTGTACAGAGCTTTGAGAGAGGATTGGGAACTACGAAATTAATAAAAAATTAATTATAGTATGTCTTCCTGCGGATTTTTTGAAGCTGTCTCATTCCCCTGCTAGCTTCTGGTGCTAAAAACTTACACACAATTATTCAAGCTGTCTCATTCCACTGCTATACTTTTGGTGCTAAAAACTTACATACAATTATTCCCAAAGCATAACAGTGAAATTTATGGATTGTGGAAATTTGTTATCATTAAGCTGTTTCATTCCTTTGATATTTCAAATGGACCTAAATGAATTGAATTGACTTTTAAGTTTCCGAATTTTTGATATACCTAATAGAATTCTTTATTTTGAGATATTCAAAATAATTATTAATAAAGTACCTTTTGGATTTGAGTCTCATGTGAATAGGATTATATTAAGATTTTGAGTTAACTTTTAAAACTTATTTACAATAAATTGAATACCATAAAAAAATAATACTAAAAATTAAATAGAAATGGATATGTAATCTTTTGATCTTATCTATAATAGGTGGAGTACTACAAAACAAAAAGACTAAATAAATGGAAATGAAATCTTTTCTTTTAATAGTATATGAAGTTCTACTAGTTTTTGTCTTATGGGGCTTATAGTATATGGGAGAACCTCATACTCTTCTATATGGAGTGGCTAATAGCATATGTGACAACCACATACTCCTATTTATGGAGTGCTAATAAAATATGTGACTATCTTATGCTCTTATATATATATATGGGTGAAATTACAATAGTGTGTCCCACTTTTTGGGACGAAGGATTTCGGACTTTCTCAAAAAAAAATAAAAATTGGTGACTTTGCGCGAAGCCACTACTTCGCACGAAGTGACTGATAGGCTTCGTGCGAAGTACCCTACGTGGGGTATTTCATGCGAAGTCAGTCCTACGTGGGGTACTTCCCCATGTAGGGTACTTCGCGCGAAGCCATTTTTCGCCAGAATTTGTATAAATTTTCGACTACCCATTTCATTTTTACTATTCACTTTTCTAAATTTTGTGGACCCAGGGCTTAGAGCAAACCAGTGACGACTAGTATGACGTTAGCAACTCCTGAGCTACCGAGCAGAACATAGGTATTGATCAATCACTATAGGTGATAAATATACATGTAATCTTTATTGGGCCTATAATCAACAATTCTAGATTGCATATACTCAGGTCATTGAATATTTTTGAATACATTCTAACAAGTGTAGCAAATAGAAGAAATCCTTGAGAAAGGTGGATTTAACAATCCTTTGTAAATCTCTTAACCGAGTGCACACTAAACAGTGTTGTAAAAGCTCTTAACATAGTAGACCTTAACTAGTCTCTACAAATTACTCCTAACAGGGTAGATCATCAGAAGTGATCAAACTTGTAAGCCTTAACCGACCCCTTCCATTCTATAGATAGTGAAGCTTTGTGGGTTTCATCCCCACCGCATTTTTTAAATTCTAACATGGGTTTTTTTGCGTTACCAAATCTTGTGTCATGTGTCAATACATTTCATGAATGTTTCTATAAATGTTTACATGCTAATTGAGTTTATGAATTGATATTACATACATAAAGATAGAATAGCATATATGGTTGGTAATACAAGCAATTGATTACTAAAGGATAAAGGTTAATTGACTAAAAGTTTTGAGGGTACTAATTCACCCCTCCCCTCTCAGTACACACCATTCCATTATTTCTAACAATAGCATGTTCACAAAACTAGTCAAGTCCACGATTTGTAGTTGTTACTTGAATGAATCCAGGACTCTCATATGTGATATGAACCTAGTTAGCCTATATACCCCCCTCTACAACAATCAAGTGATTTGTTGATGGGTCATGTTGCACACTCGAACTGACAGAGTAATAAGAATGTTGTGAATGTCCTAGCCCCTGACTCGGTGACACACTCTAAGACACTCTGAGTACCTCTTGCCTAATGTGATGGTATATGAAGGTAGGATGAAATGAGATAGTAGGCATGTAATAGGTCCTTTGCTAAATAATGAGACATTTGTGTATCGTGAGCACCTCCTGTAATACTATCTATGTCATGTGGCATAGGGATACCAACAATTGAGTAATGATCCTTGGTGCTTCTAGATGCACACCTATAGATGATCTCAATCATGGTTGACTCTTCATATATATACCAAGATGATTAGATGAAACAGTAGCAATGACAACAACAATATCTCTAACACTATCAATTGCTTCCCTTTGGGAAGCACTAACCACCTAATTTGTTGTGGGGGTGAGGGATGGGGATATGGTAGGCATTCTATACCCAATCAATGTGTGAACAGTGGAACCTGCCGATCAACTCTACAATACTGATCTCGATCTAGTACTCTACCGTACCCTGACTAAAATAGGCGGGTAGGTTGAGGTAGTTGATGTTGAGGCACTAATGTAGGTGCATGTGCTACAACTGCATCTTGATAAGCTATCTAGATGTGTATGTTCCTGAAGGATCAATTAGGTTCTTGAACTTTATATCTCTAGAATCTTAAACTATAAAATTGAAATTAAATTTTATAGAACTAGAAATGTAAATGTACATATACATGTGAAAACATGTAATTTAATCTACAATCATTTAAAAAACTAGATATTAAACATATCTTAAATAGATATAACAAAAAAATTTAAATTATGAACATTAAATATATTTAATAATAATTTACATGCAAAGATATGTGTACACATGTACATACATAAAATTAACTTTTCATATTTGAATATAATTTGTATTTGAAAATAAATTTAAATGAAATAAAATGTGTACACTTATTACAAATTAAAGCATGTATATACACACTTCATCATATTATCCATCTCTAATAGAAAATTATGGTACTGTATTTTTAACATGTGCCCATTTTCTTCATTTATGAATTTCTTGTGGTTTTGATCGACCTTGTGTTTGTTTTCTCTTTCAAATGAAGACAAGTGGACTCATTTAATTAATTATAAATCGGGACCTCATGAACACAAAAGGTAAAAAATGAATAAGGATGAATGACATAAAAGTAAACCCTAAACCCTAAATCTATTTAAGAGTAAGATTATGGTAAATTTGCAGTTTGGAATAAAGGTTAATCAAAATTAGGCTTGATGAAAAAGAGGTTCTAATAAATTTATAATTTCCTAATTATCATTTTTAGTATGAATATAAGATCCATTATTCTTAATTTTGTACATCATTTTTTCTGTCATGTAATTAGTTCTATTAGTTATACAATTCTACATTATTCAATCTTAGTTTTAATTGCTTTATTACTTCATGCCCTATTCTAATGAATATCTTTAGCGATGAACGATTTAATATTTTAGGATTTTGTATCTTTCCTTAAATTCTTAGTGACCTAATGACATTAATAACCTCACCACAACAAAAAATTATAGCAACCAAGTTAGCATATATCAACATAAACAAGGGATAGACTATGCTATTATAGTAAACAAGTGTAACCCCAAGACCTTGAAAGACTAAGATCTTAATAATCTTATGTATCACCTTTTCCTTGATTCTATTTAAGGTGATATCTCAATACCACTCTTAAAGATATTGTTTTAGATTTAACCCTCTAAATTGTTTTCCACAAATCATTTTTTTTGTGAAATTGAAAGGAAAGGAACATTGTTATCAGATATTATTATTGCACCTGCCTTAAAAAATGTGAAAGCGTAGATAATGCATGTCAACTATTTGATGAAATGCATGAAAGAGGTTTCATCTCACTGAGATCTTAATAATTAATTTTATCATCTTCTCCTTGTTTCTATTTAAGGTGAGATCTCAATACTATTCTTAAGTAAGAATCGAGTTTATAGATTTAATCTTTTATTTTTTCTCAAATCTGAAACAATCTCATCATCATCCTTATTGACATCACTATCAGCTACACAATGTTCTTTTGGGGAAATAAGTCTTTAGAAAAACCTATAAATTCCTTTAAAAAATCATATATAAGTGCTAGGATATTTAAGATTTATTACCTAATCATTTCCTTGTGATTTCTATTATTCCCAATAACTAGATGTAGATTGTTACTCTGTCAATTGGTTCGAGTAGGATGTGAATCAAACTTTAGTTGAGGGATTAATTTTAATTAGGATAGATTTTTTATTTTATGATTTGAATTATAGAATGATATGAGGGACATGACTTGGATTATGAACTAAGATGAAAGGATTTGAGGAAGATTGGTTGAAATAGATGAAAAATGGGATTTTTCTTGAACTGATGTGTTGTCTTGAATTGCAAGAGTATTTGGATATGGTCTTGTTAAAGTTGAATTGTTGACTTGAAATAGTTGAAGTTTAGACTCAAAGGTTGTTCAATGATGTTTTTACATAAAAATAATATCAAACACAAAAAGCACATGGGTTTAAGTATAGATATAACGGATATTCACTAGTTTAGAACAACAATATACATAAAGCAAAGTAAGAGCATAGTTTATTCAAGTAGGAGTGCCAATTTCCTTTGGCTCACTATTATATTATCTACCAAGTGAAGGATAGATAGGGAACACAAGGTAATGACCACTTATACATATACTCTTAACATGGAGGTCAAAGGCTTATCTATTGTAAACTCTATCTCAACTTAGAAGTACAATGTGAGTAACATTTTGGGCCTGATCAATTATTTATATGCCATAGATAAAGATAGTTGAAAATTCTTACCTAGTCTTGACCATGAAGTCTAAGGAATATTCTTAATATACCTCAAGGCACATGAGGCCAAAATATATGAAATAAAAGGAAGAGATGTATTATAACTTGATATGAGAGGGTTTCTCACTCTCCTCCACTTTGCAAGGTAAACATTTCTTACAATATTAACTTAGATCAAGAAGTCTCCCTTTCAATGGGTGAATCTTTCAATTCTCTCCAAATTTTATATACTCCACTGGAACATGGGGTAAGGCCACCCCCTTGTTGATGATAGTAGGACTCACTAATAGGAAACAAATCCAATTATTTTTTATTACTTGAATCATCTTGTAGTGTAAAGGAATATCATACACAATGTGGATTCTTGGGTTAACAAAATAAAATAGAATTTCAAAAATTATATTGATCTCCAAGATCACCTTTTCTTGCTAGAAAAAACTATACACTTAGAAGTCCTTTCAAACATAGTAAAATAGATGTTCATTCTCTTAATAAAAATTATGTGCAACTACATTAGTAAGTCTACAATGTTGTTGGGTTCTTCCCATAGTGTATTGTTTAAATGGTGGTGGTGTTAATGTGGCCACTAAGGTTCAAATCCCTATTGTGTCATTGTGAATTCAAGTTTGGGCCTTTGTTGATCTAATGTTCTCGCAAGTTTGAGCCTTAGCTTTGATAATTGAGGATGAGGTCCCCCATTTGGTGACCTCACCAGTTCATAATTTTGGGTCAAAAGTGTTCCACATGGGGCCAGAAGGTGTGTTGTGCCAACATCGTTGATTGTGTTAAAACATTTACTAGGCACTTATAAATAGTGTACAATGTTGTTTTTGAAAAACATCTTGCACTTAATACATTAGTAGTTTTAGAAATTATCTTGGAAAAATGTTCTGCAACAAATACATTACTGATTTTAGAAATAAGAATTTTTTACAAGTGGTTTACTGTAAGAAAATATCATAGTAATGAAATTTATCCCTTCATAAACGACTAAAAATAAATGTTGTTATTATTATTTCATGTTTTTTAATCCAATTTCAAAGAAGAATTCACCAAATTTGTGTTGTGTAAACAAAAGATTCATGTTTAAAGATTGAAAATAAATAGTGAGCTTGAACGAGTATACCTTAGATTTGGCCTAAGTATCTACACATACTACCTCATTCATAATAACATGATATGATTTAACTTTGCAATATTTGTAAAAATATGGAAATCCAATATATGAACAAAAGGTTATGTTATTTTGAAACAAAATTGTTGCTCTTATATTCAAAGAGAGGGTGGTGCTCTTAGCCAAGTGGAAAAAAGATAAGATTTAATGTCGAGAGGGAAGGGGACATAAGTTATTAGGACCAGGAAAATGGAAATAGGATTTAGAACATAGGAAAGTGAGTTATCCCCTAGGAAAATGATATGGTTTATAATAACTAGATAAATTACTATAATTTATTTAGTTAATGGAGAATGGTTATGTTATAGGTGATACTTAGGATTATGTGCATTTTTAGATGTTTATAATAATGAAAATTTATTATGATTTAGATATCTCAAATACATTAAATCTTTAAGAAAATAATGACAAGCTCTTAGTTCATTCTCGTGCATATCTAGATTTAAGCCTTGCAAACTAAATAAAGTTTAAATTGTTTTTTATTAAGTAAAGAATTTTTTGAAATGACTCCAACCCTTTAACAAATCTATCATAAAATAAGATAAATAGAATCCAAAGGTTGCATGATAGCACAATTTCCAAGGAAAAACATAAGGGGTTGTAATTAGAACCCCAAACCTTATAAACAATATCACAAACATAGAGACATATTGGTTCTAAAAGATCCAATACAAAGATCAATAAAATCGAAGCCTTTAGGCAAGGGTCTCATGGGGTGGGTGCTGGGGGGCGAGGGGAAGGGGTTTCAAGATCTATTTTTTAGGAGTAGGAGGCCTAATGAAGCCAAAAAAAAATTGCTACAAGATTAGTTGGAATCTTCTGGTGAAAAATAACAACCCGTAATTTTAAGGAGTGCATAAATGGGTGGTTAGAAAAGGTTGGGGGCTAGAAATTGCTCCACTAGCTTAGGATTTTTCTTGTCACTTGTTGATCATCTCCAGTTTTTAAATTTTTACCAAATAATTTATTTTATTTTATATTTATTAGTATGTTAAACTAAATACACTGAATAAGAAAATTCATGAGATCATAAGCTTCCATTAATTTTGGAGCTTAAACTACATTACGAAATTCATGGGACCCTCTACTTTAAAATAATCCTAAAACATTTCAATAATGCCCATTGAAATATTTAGGAACTATACACAATATCACAAAGAAGAGACATATCCGATCTAAAAGCACAACCACCCCAAATACAAAATAATTGCATTGTGTGTGTGTGTGTGTGTGTGTGGAATCCCATCAGGGGTACGAATCCTGTGAGAAAACCAGTCCAATGAGGGCCTTCACGAAGTAATTTTAGCCACCCAATATGGGAGCATGAGCCTATGGGTTGAAACCTATTCAACTAAGAGCCATGGATTGGGGTATCAATTCCGCCAAGTTTTCCCAGGCACAATATTGGTCTCATCTCTTATGATGTCAGAGCCTTGCACTCAACAATACTTGATCCTATGCATGAACATCCATTCATATTTTCTATTTTTAGATAGCATTCAATATGTCAAAAAACATATACTTTTAGCTCATGTAGAAAGTTGCAAATTAAAAAGTCTTATTTTTATCTCATGCAAACAATTGGAACTATAGTTCAAACTACAATCAATCTCATGCAGGGGGGAAGGATAGTTCCAATAGATCCCTAGTGGTCTCATTTGGAACCATTCAACTTCACTAGTAGAGCAATGGCCCTTTGGCACAACAATATTTTTAAATGGGTTTCACAAATAACTTTTTGCAAGTCTTGTAACATTATACGAGACTTATAGTCCTAAACAACCAAATTATTAGAGACTCAATAACTTGTTTGCTTGTTTGTTTACCTATTAAGCATTTATTTTGTCCTCTCCTACAACTTATGTTAGATGTAAATGAGTGTTTAAGTTTGTTTTTTGATTGTAGCTCCCTTGTATGTTGGTTGGGTTGTATTTCATTTACTTTCCTTAATTCAATTTAAAAATTATATCCTATTAGAGATGACACAAAGGATTTTAGGTATTACTATATATGTTCGACAATTAAGGTTGTAGGAACATTTTAAATTAGGACTATTTAAAGTAAATAATTAAAGATGATGTGTGTGTGTCCAAAATCAAAAGGAAAATAAAGTTTCCTCCGTCAAACTGCACTAAATACCTTTACAAGTCATGAAAGAGGAGGCATTTGCAAGGAAATGAGATGGTTATGCACCCGGTAATTATAAGGGAAACATTAAAACTAGATAGAATCCTTGAAGATGAAAAATACTAAAACACCACCTGCCAAAAATTCTTAAATTTTTATTATTATTTCACAAAGCAAACATATATAAGTCTATAGATGGTTGGTATTCCTAGGTGTTGGTATAATTAAGGTGTTGTACCTAGTGATAACCTCACCTAGGTCCTAATTACACATATCCCTTTAGTTTACTCAGTGATCACATTAACATTTAGGAGCATCTCCAGTTTTGGTGGTTATATCAAGTTATCACTTATCCACCTTTAGTGGTCTTATTACACTATTGATTTTCCACCTTATGTGGGTGATAGGTTGTGCATTGAATAGTATTATGACACTGGTCAACATAATTTTTATTCACATTTCCCATATATGCAAGGTTCATTAGGTACATTTTCATGTTCATGAGAAATATCATCATTCTTGCATTGTGATGCAATCTTCTCAAGTCATTCTCTTGTGGAAGCTATCTTGGTCTTTCTTTGATTTTGGGGTGTTGTAGAGTCACCTAAAACTTTAACATGGTATCAGAGCTCTCTTGGTGTGAAGACCCCTTCTCAAGAATTGTGATTTTGGCTGGAAGTTGTTGTTGGGTGCAGATTGAGACTAATAAAGCATCACAATTGCATCTAAGAGGTCATTCCAATGAATTTTGACTAGAAATTTTCCATGTCTAGGTAAAATTGTTCCTATAGAAAAACAATTTAGTAGGAGGGCCATTTGGCCTCTCCCAAAAATAGATTTAGAATTTTATTTTCTGTCTGTTAGCAATTTCTTTTGCTACCTTTAATCCTAAGAGAAAACATAAGACCTAGATCATGGAATCAAAACCTAGATGACATATTCAACACTATCCATAGATTGAAGACAAGAAAATGTAACATAAGTTCTAAAATCCTTCTTCACTTTGAGCTCCACCAGACTTAGGAGTGTGTTCCTACTTGAAGCCCTAAACAATATCATAAATTCATCTTAAATGACAACATCAAACCTATAATAATGGATAGTTCTCAAACTTTTAGGTAATGGTTTTTTAAACTTTACCAACCTTATGCACAATCCCACTTGCATTAAGCACGTTGAGAACAAAACTAACTTATTCATATACTAACAAAAGAAAAGTAAAATGATTTTTAGATATTGGGTATTTTGGTCCATCCAAGGTTTGCAAAAGAAAACCCAGTTGACTAGTCCCTTATCCATTCACAGAGTTAGCACATAACAACCATTTGTGACAATAACATAAACACAAGACTAGTGGTCGCTAAAGCATCATTGCATTACAACAATGTGATTCAAATAAACATGCTAGTAACATTCTCATTTATCTTGAAATGCATACATGTAGTCTTCAACATACAACTGAAAGCCTGATTTAACACATTCCTAGAGTGTGATCCTCCAGCTGAATATTCATTACAACAAATGTGCAATATAAGTCATTCAAACCCTTGATTATCTTGACAAAAGAGAACTAAACACATTCAAGAGACATTACAACATGATTTTTACACCAATATTATAAGTTGGTCTGTATATCATTGTCCCAAAAGTTTACAATATAATAAGATCAATACTTTAAAGAAAACCAAATTCAGCCCTAAGCTATCCTATAGCAAGTATTACATTTGCAAAAAAACTCAAAAAGTTGGAACCCTTTTATCAATTATAAAAATTTACCTTCATAGTGCAGACATAATTGAGATGAAACATTTGAGTACAAACCCTAACCTAATCATGGTCAATTTACAATCAGTATACAAAATTAGAAACCAAACAAAAGATGTAATGTCCCTAATATAATTAAGTAATTTAATTTAATATTAATTGTGTACGATCCCAAAACTTAATAATATTATCTCTCAGGCCCTTTTTAATTAACTAGTTAGTAATTGTTTATCCATGTTGAAACATTTGTAATCCTTAGGGAAGTTTCTCAAGGCCATATATAACGTTGAGTTAGTTATTTTTGTAGGTATGCAAATTTGGTATTTTTCTTTGTATGTCTGAATTCTAGTTGGAGTTCAGCTGGTCTATCATTTTGGAGGTGAAAGATCCTCCCTACTTGGCATCTATAGTTTCAGTAGGAGTAACTCTTCACCCTAATTTGTTTGTCCGATTGAATTTGGAAGCTTCAATTGGAGCCAGGTTTATGTATTCAACGACATATTTATATAATCCATTTCATTATTAGTATTGAGTGCTCTGTATTGATGTGTGATATGCTCGTTTGAGAATTAGCTATTGTATTGAAATTTTTGATTGCACGAACGCTAGGCTTCCCACATGGATTCAAATCTTTCACCCATCGTACAACCATCATCATCCACCGCACGGTTCATACCCTGCACCATACAACCTACACTAGTTTGCTACACGGGTAAAGCAATCATAATTAAGCCGATAGGCTTTTCCTCCAAAGTGGACTTCGTTCCGTACTTGTATTTATTGTCTCACGCTGCCTGTTGTCTCACGCCCAACCCACGGTTTTTGTCTCACGCCCAGAAAATGGTATTGCATGCAGGTTTTCCCAAGAGATCAACACAACCCAGCACACTGTAAAGCGTATTATATTTATGCCTTGACTCACAAAAGTCATGATTATACAGAAGTCACGAGTTTGAAATCCCTAGAATACCGCTGTAGATGAATGGCAATGAGATTGTTATTATGAAATTCGAAGATCTGAAACCCTCAGACATGTGAGCCCCTGCCCAGGCTTCATGTACATACAATTTGAGGACAAAAAAATTATGTTTTCATTGGAAAAATTAATGTTAATAGTTATGAACTTACTTTCCAAATGAATTATTGCATTTTATATACAAAATTGCTACTGAATTTTCAATTGTTTCTAATTTCTATTAAATTTTTAATTGTATAGTTCTTAGCTAAAGAAAATCTTATTTTCCTTGAACAAAATATTACAGAAGAATTGCCATTTTTTTCTATCGTAGAATTTTCCTCTACTAAAATGGGTCATTCAACATTTATTTTATGTTTCTCTAAGCTATGACAATCTAGCAAATGAATATAGTTGTTAATTAATCAGATGTTAATAAGCAATCTTTTCAATTAAGTAGGGTTAAGAATTTTCTTAGCTTTTTCAATGGATTAAAAGTATTAAGTCGTAAGTTATAAATTATGTGTTCTTTTAAGTTCTAGGAATTTGTAAATTGATATTTTTTTTGAGTGGTATAAATCAGTTGGATAAGATTATAGTTGTGGTCATTAGTCTCAAAAATTA
>MU223413.1:2478988-2491880 GCA_018584345.1 Thuja plicata | reverse complement strand
TGCAATAATATTATATTTCTATGTACATGTTATCTTATGATCATACTAACCCCACATTAGGTAGATCCTTCTTGTGTTCTTATGTATGTTTATGTTTTATTTCCCTTGATTTGTCTTCCTTTGGGGGTATCTCGCAGTGGAAATGTAATCTGTAGAGTTGTTGATGTTTCCGTTAAAACCATTGCTCCTGTTAAACTGTTAGCAATGACTTTAAGGTGGGGGCATACACTCTACTCACTTTTTGCACACACGCATGTTCAAAATAGTTTTCAAGATTTAAATCTTTTCCCTTTATGGATTAAAAGAAACTAATCCTTAAAGCATGGTCATTTTTACTTTTTAAGATCTCTTGATCCCTCCAGTTTAAATTTAGACGGATCTCTTGATCCTGCCAGTTTTCAATTTACAATAATTTGATCCCTTTAAGAATGGATCTCCTTGATGGGTTGACTATTGAGTAGCCACATTCACTAGGCAGTTCAATTCCATCTTTCCAATTACGCCTTTTATGTGGTTCACAATGAGATATAAGTTCTCATTGGGTGAGATAATCACACCCTTTTTCTCTCCTTAACTAAGTGATTTCTCTCTTATCGTGATCTTAGGGTGGATAAAGACTTAAGTCCCTTGGGGGCTTGAGGGTTTCTTTTTCCCTTTTTGGTTCCGACAAAGATTGTCTTTTCTATATATTCTCCTTTACCAAGAGTTTGTGTTGAGCTCATACTCTTGCTAAAGTGGGGGCTAAATGTATAGTCAGAAAATAGAAGCACTTCCATTATAGATGTGTTTAGCCTTCCGAGTAAGTGGTTTGGGTTCATGACAAGCGCCTTGAATGGGTTCTTTATCTTTACATGGCTTCCCCCCTGTTTTGTCCCTCTTTCCACTCCTGTTTAGCCTGATTTCTGCATTCTGAACTGCAGACTATTGATTCTGGGCTTCAGGGTCAGGGTTGACTTTTTAGGTCTATGTCGACCTCGACCCTGACCTAGGTCAAGGTCAAACTCTACCCTGACCTAGGTCAAGGTCTAACTCTACCCTGACCTAGGTCAAGGTTTACCTTGACCTTGACCCAAGGTTCAGATCCTGGGGTCTCACAGTTTTTGGAGGTCGTCCTTTGCAAAAAGTATTTCCCGCTTCCGGGTTGGCTGTTTTGGGTTCCGAAGCGTTGATTCCTAAATTATTTTTAATATAGGTCCTCTCCTAGGGGTAAAGGATTTAATGAAAATTTAATCCTCCTATGTAGGCCTCCTTAGAAGATTGTGCCCTAATTTCATATAAAAGGGAAGCTTTCTCTCTCATTTTCTCTAAGTGATACTAAGTCCTCTATTGAAGCCTATGCATCCTTGAGAAATTGAGAAACATCATCAAGCAAGCAATCAAAAAATATTTCAAGCAAGCATTCATCCATTCAAGTATCCATTTTCATGAAGGAGATCTATTGGAGGCCATTGAAGGATTGAAGCTACATAGTGCCCTTTTTGGTGATCTCTCCATCCACCTTCTTCCAAGTCTATTCCAAATTCAAGAACCCATTCAAGACTTGGTGTTGGAGATATACAAGCAAGAGATTGAAGACATCCTACCTTTCTACATTCCACATTTTGAGGCATACATGTGGATTCAAGGATTCGAATCCACCACAAGGAATTTTTCAAGCAAGGTGAATTTATGCATTTACTTTGTCCATTTTTCTACAATTTCAATTACATATATTTGAGTTTAATTCCAAAAGTGGGGTTTGACCAAGGCAAACCCCTCCCCAACAACAAACAATCCCCTTTTTCTTGCAGGTATAGGTTCAGAATAGTTGATTTGAGACCAGATCTGGATACCCTTTTCGGCTTTCTTTCGGACGGTGTGAACAGATTTTTTGTCAGACCCGTGCAGGTCAGGGTCGACATTATTGGGTCAGGGTTGACATTTGTGGGTCAAAGTTGACCTTTTTCATAAGACGACATCGAAACGGAAAAATATTTCTAGGTTTTGTTCGTCTCTGCATTCCGGTTCAGGAACAACTATTAGTTTTTCCAAAAATAGTCTATAGACCTCAGAAAACAACATTCTTTGATCTACAATATTTCAAGGTTAGTGCATTTCTCCTATTCCTTCAATTACTGTCATATATCATTTCTATACATATAATTAACAGAATTTAAGGTATCTCTCTTGTTATTCTCCCTTCCAAATAGTTGATTCATTTGTGCATTGGCCCTATTCTTGGGTTGATCAACTTGGATCTCCCATTTGTGCACTTGAGGATAAAAAGGAGAATCTTATCTTCTCCTTAATTACAATATACAATCAATACAATTCAATTCAATTAAAGTTAAGGAATTCAATACAATCTAGGTAACTCAAAGAACAATTTATACATCAATACATTTCCTATCTCAAACATTACATTTTAAGATAATCAATAATCAATCAAACCATTCTTTCTTAATACATTATACATTTTTAATAAACATATCTCTATTTCAATCCCTTTACATTTTGGTGAGATAGGTATTTCCCATTCTTACATTTTGGTGAATTTCCCATCTTACACCACCATATTGACCTTTGATGTCAGGTAGTCAAGGGAAAACCTACCCTCACATACCTACTGACATTTGGTTTTTATATAATAGGAAATGGTGAGAAATGCTAGGATGTTGATCACTCACCAAATTTATAGGGCCTATTATACATTGGAATAAAAAAAACTAGCCTACAAGATAGATTCAGTAAGCATAGCCAAGTGACTAAGGATGCTAACTCGAGATCTATCCATTATAGGGTTAGAGGGTGATTCCAATAGAGTTTATGCAAATAATATGTAAATCTGAAAAATGAAAAAGCCCATTATGAAAGTAAATGAAAAGAAATATGGATAGGAATGTGTGCACCTAAAAATTGAAGAGGGGAATTGCACTTTGAACCTAATTTTTTAGACAGTTGGAATCCTGAATTCTGAAGATTTTTTTTTATTTAGGAAATCTATTATCTGTAACTGTCAGACTAAAGGTTCTGATTCTGAAAAGGATAAGGCTAACCCAAGTCAACCTATTCCTAGACAAGGCTTTCCTAACTTAGCCTTTTCCAAATAATTTATGGACTAGAAACAACAAAGATCTAGGATAATCAGACTGTGAGATTCCCAGATCTAAACATGTACCTACACTTCTTGAACCTGCAAATCTAAAAAATGTGTGGTTGGGTGGCTATAAAGGGGTTTTCCTTAGTCAACCCCCATTTTGGTGATTCCCACCTCCATGGATAGTTGTTAGAACAAGTAAAATGTGTTGTGCTTGTGAATCTAGAGTATGTATATAATGCAAGTAAGATAGAATGTCAAAGTAAATCATAGATCTAACCTTGTTTATGATAGAGTGAAATCCTAGCATGTGAAAGAAAACAATGTGTGAATTGAAAGCATGTAAATATGAAGCATCAATGCATAAATCTAAAAATAATAAGGAAATCATACCAAGCCCCCAAGGGAAAAACTACTCCTAGCCATCATCACAAACTGTTTGAAACTCCTTGATGTTGAAAATGATATCTCTAATGCTTGATTTGAAGTTGTAGATGTTTGATTTGAATTCTTGGAAGAAGTCTTCAATAGCTAACCTTTGCTTCAATGGATTTCATCAAACTTGGGCTTCCACCTTGCAATTGCTTATTGTGATCAAATTGGGGTCTTCACCTTGCACTTGACTTCATTATGCCAAAATAAAGCAAGTAGGTTTCTTTTATAGAGATTTTGGATGTCAAAATTGCATAGCCAACCACAAATATGGAAACCCTTCCAATCCATTGGGATGGACCCAAACCCTAAATTTGGGCTCATTCCCCTAGGAAAAGGTCGAGTTAGGTCATCCTAGTGCAGGACAAGGCTGACCTAATTCAGCCTTGTCCTTAGGGACTTTGGCTAGTCCTGAGGACTAGGTCATTGTTGATCCGATAGTTTGAGGTTTAAAACTGTGGTTGATTTTGACAATGGGGTTGAATTCTAAGGCTGAAAGGAGGTAAAATAGGACCTAGGACATGAAGTGAATTTGTGATTGGAGGAAAATAGAGGAGGATGCTTAGAAATTAGATCCTACTTTAATTTTAAACAATTTGGGGAGAGAAGGACTCAAATTTTAATTAGATATGCATTAAGTGCAATTATGAAGTCTTATAATGCAAATACACTAAGGTGGGTGCTAAGCAATCATTAAGTTGTAGAGAACACAAGTGCCTAAAATTTAGGATGGTACATATAGCCCCCACTTTACCGGTGTATGAAACTACATTCATATGCAAGCTAAAGTACAAAGAGAATCAATAAAAAAAAAAAATGATATATCAAAATCCCCTAGTAAGTGGATCCTACAAGAAACCGTCAGTAACTGCAACCTGCAAAACTATGTATTAGTGGAAAACAAAAATCAGCCCGCGGGTAGCTGTATGCCCCCCTCTTTCAGCTTGGTATTAGGAAGGTGAAATAGGGAATTATGTATACCATGACGAGCTATGAATGCAAAGTGTTGACAAATGTTGATGTTTTGTAGCTTCTATCAGATAAATCCTACGAGACTATTGAATATATATCTAAAATTGTATTAGGAGAAATTAACATAATAATGATTCAAAGATATTATAAGTGTGTGTGTGTGTGTAATGTAGTTACATAATCAATCATCATTATATTATTCACATAATAATGAATAGACATGTCCCATGAAGGGACATATATCTCCTTGCCTCATCCTCAACATAAATGCAAGAGAAGTTGTTGCATTTGGAATACACAAAAAATATAGAGTGCTATTGCATTTTCTGCTATCCTAAAACTTAACATGGTATCAGAGCCAGGCTGTAAATGTAAGAGTGTAGTTTGTTGATGGTGAATGTGTGACTATCTCAAAAAATATAATCTCAGTAAAGGGACCACATCTCACAAATACACCATTGGATGTTGTTGTATTTTGGATATGTTGGTGATAAACAAATGGCAACGAATATCACCAAAGCAATTGGAGATAAAGTGTCGGGTTAAAAAGTTATGACCAATTGTGTATAGGTCTATGTGAAATCTAGTGAGTGAAAAAAATATAGAGTGTTATTGCATTTTCTGCTATCCTAAAACTTAACATGGTATCAGAGCCAGGCTGCAAATGTAAGAGTGTAGTTTGTTGATGGTAAATGTGTGACTATCTCAAAAAATATAATCTCAGTAAAGGGACCACATCTCACAAATACACCATTGGATGTTGCTGTATTTTGGATATGTTGGTGATAAACAAATGGCAAAAAATATCACCAAAGCGATTGGAGATAAAGTGTCGGGTTAAAAAGTTATGACCAATTGTGTACAGGTCTATGTGAAATCTAGTGAGTGAAGTTGTGTTGCAGACTTTTGTCAACACCAAATGAAAAGAATAAGGTAAAGTGAATTGTAGCAGAGTGTTAAGAAGCCAAAGGAGTTCTTGAAGATTTTGGTAGTGGTTGATAGAGATTTTGGGCCCTAATTCAAGGCTAGTTTGTTTAAATTTGCAAGAGATATGAGTGGACTGTCAAAGTGTTAGACAATAAAAATTATAGCATTGTTCAAATGTGAATGGAAATCAATAAGAAGGAACTAGCAGAGTTCACTATAAGATACAAAGTCATCATGGAATACATAGGCTATTGTATTATGGTTACCAGATAAGTTTGATTGGATTAATATTGCTAACAAATGCTTATATGTAGACATTTTCAAATTTTTTGCATATGGACCCTCATTGGAGCAACTTGTATCAAGGACGTTGATGCGTAGATACATATTTATTATCCTTGAGTATTAATTTATCTACTCATTGTATTCTCTCTCTTATTTGTATTTCTATACATACTATAAGAGTTATTTGCCTTGATCTTTTCCAGGGATGCTCTTGCAGGAAAAAAAAGATTGACATCAGATTCAGAGGGAGTCTAACTCTTCAGAGGTAACTTTGGAAGAGGAGCTTAGAAGATTGATATCAGATTCAGAGGGAGTCTGACAGTTCATCTTAAGAAATCTTGTGTGAAACAGTTCATGATAAATGATATCTTGCATGGTGGATTAAGTTCCTTAAAAAACCACACGGCCTTCTATTGTGATAGACATCTTATGATGTTTTAAACATATCATGATAGATGATATCTTGCATGGTGGATTAAGTTCCTTAAACAGACCATGGCCTTCTACTGTGATACACATCTTATGATTTCTAAAACAAATCATGATAGATGATATCTTGCTTGGTGGATTAAGTTCCTTAAATAGATCATGGTCTTCTACTATGATGGACATCTTATTATGTCTGAGACAGACCATGATAGATTATATCTTGCATGGTGGATTAAGTTCCTTAAACAAACCATGAATGTTCATGTGGTAAGTGTCATTTAGGATACATGTGCACATTACCTATGGACATTTTTTTGATTACTTGGTAAATACCATGTGACTTGATATTTTGTGGCCATTACTCCTGATATCATGAGATGATATCTCTATAAACTCTGATATTACATTGAGGTGATATCTTGTTTTTATATTATTTTGAGTACTTTATGAATATCATGTGACTTCATATTCTTGTTTAGACCATTACTCCGAATATCATGAGATGATATCTAATGGTGAATATCTTCTAATAGAAGATATTCTTAAACATTTCATTCTTGGTATTACATTGCGGTAATGTCATATCTTGTGTTTATCCTCCCTAGCTAAGAGGGAGTGTTGATGTTTTGTAGCTTCTGTTGGATAAATCCTATGAGACTATTGAATATATATATATATATAATAGTATTAGGAGAAATTAATATAATAATGAATAGACATGTCCCATGAAGGGACATATCTCTCCTTGCCCTATCCTTAATATAAATGCAAGAGAGATTGATGCATTTGGAATACATAGAAAATATAGTGTTATCATATTTGCAGTTATCCTAAAAATTAACAACAAATGCTTACAAAAACTATTCAATATGCACTTGAAATGTTTCAAAAGGCACTTAGATAACAAGGAATTTGAATCATGATTCTAACGCCTAAAATGGCGTGGAAATCAGAGCTTCCTAGCTCAAGTTATGATCAAATGAAGGCAATGAGATATTAATGGAGAAGACTAGTTAAATTTAGTGAAAAATATCCAAAAAGTAACTAACCAAAAAGTGAGCATAAGTACAGGATGGTGCGCCCTTGGATGAGGTATGTCTCGATACTCATGCTCTGTCTTCCTTTCCAACATTCTATTTTTCTGCAATAGATGTAGAAATTGAGTCATAGATAAGATTTGATGTTATCTAGAGTAGGAAACTCAAAAAGTCGATCTAGTCCCAGAAAGTCGACCTTGTCCCAAAAATTAAACCTAGACCACGGAGAAGTTAACCTAGTCCCAGGTGTTTCTATTTTTCTGATTTTTGATTGATGTATATGATGCACTAATAACACTTCGTTGATCTGTGATTGCAGGAGAACTAAATAAAAAAAATGAACTCGCTTATGAAACAAGCCCAAGAGATAACTATATATATTCAAGAATATGCTACACTACATAGAAATAGTGTCATGAGCATCGATAATCAATATGTAAATCAGTATCCATTCAATGATGAAGAATATAGTAGATGGAATCAAATTATAGATTTGGGTTGTGCCAATAATTTTTTACGGTTTAATGATCATGGGGAGTTATGTGTCTTTGTTTGTGGACAACAAATACCAATGTTCTACTATGACATGTCTTCTAGCGTGTGGTCTAGTAGATTTAGAGATGGACTTGTTAGGCTAGAAGATTTCAACGACATTGTGAGTTCTATGAAGACCAATTTACAGAAGATTGCAAAACATGTTTTATCAAATATTTTGACTTGATTCCCTCGGGAGGAACTATTAGAAGTCATGGCTACCATGTATCCTAATTATTGGAGAACAATTGATCCAAAAAAATTCATAAGAGGTTGTTTGAATTGGTGAATTACTTTGGTAAGAGTGTCAATTTCAAAGTTGATGGAAAGGAATTAGTAGGAGCTATAAATAAAACAAATATTGCAAATCAATCAACTCGTTTTGCGGCAATAATGTATGAACAGGTTAAGGATTTGGATAATCCGTACCTATTGGGATTAATAACATGGCTTTGGGAAAAAATAAGTTAGAGCCCAATGTTGTGTGACGAGCTCTCAGAATTATTTAAACTTGTTGACTTGTGTCAAACGATGATACTGGGTTCTGTTGAGGATGAGATATTTTTCAGTGCATTGGGGTTTTTAAAATCAAAGACAAGAAACAAACTCGGCAAGAACCTGGAAGTTTGTTTGAGGGTTTATACCAATTGATATAATATCAAAAATTTTCCATATGATAGGGAACTCACACATTGGACTTCCACATGTGAAAGGAGAGGGTTACGCAACATTTCAAATAACAATGACAATGTTAAAACAAAGAGCGCATAAAGTACTAGTAGTCGTGCTGAGATAAACTCAAGCAAAAAAAGTGAAGGCCAGAATGAAGAAGAAAATGAAGTACGGCTCAACAAGATGAATTGGCAATTGGATCTGGGTTAGTTGTGATAACTCAACTGTCAATCAGTGAGATTTAACATTTTCTAGGAGACTCTCTCTCGGGATACTACTAGGTATTTATACTTTATATTGTAATTCATGAATTGTACTGCAAAATCCAAAGTGATTTCTTTATACCAGTGAAAATTCACGAGCGCTTTTTAATTTTTAATTTATAAATTATTTATTAACTTGTTGAGTAGCTTTACGGTGTTCCATGATTTGTTGTATATTTTTTGTAAACATTATCTTCAATTTTGATTTATTAGATTTCCAATTTCTCTTTATAAAATGTGAATTTCAATAAATTGTAAACATTGTCTTTAATTTGCAAATCAGCTTTAAACTATTCATTTTGTCAAGTGGTAGGGCCTACTAATAATATGTGATGATGCAAACCAATGCAAGGTGGGTTTTGGTACTATATGACTAGTTAGGTCTATCACAATACATCACATGTTGTACAAGACATGCCTACCACCTAAGTGTGATAGCTTGCCTTGTACCTTCATGGGAGCATCTTATAAACAATTAACAAATAAATTTTGAAATTGTTTTAATATTTTTTAAGTTGCAAATTAGCTTTAAACTATTAATTTTGTCTTCAAGAGGTGGTTCCTACTAACAATATGCGATGATGTGAAATAGTTCAAGATGGGTTTCGGTACTATATGACTGGTTAGGTCACTTGCATGACATCAGATATTGTGCAAGACGGGCCTACCACCAAATAAATTATTGTTTGGCCTTTAAATAAATTATTGTTCGGTCTTTAAATGGTGGGTCCTACAACCAATATGTGATTAAGAGAAATAATGCCAGGTGTCCCATTTTATTAGTTATAGATGCAATTGATTAATAATCGATTTACTACTACCAACGATCTTCGTGACCAATGAAGATCAATGACCCAAGTTCAAATCTACAGGCTAGGGTTTGTTTTATGTTGCTGGTACGCATGTATGGTCCTTACTCCTTTGTCATGGTTTCCATTGATTCTCATCGAACAAACACTCAATCACTTCATAATTGCCTTCAATTTTAGATAATTCAATATTTATGAAGAGTCGTAGTTGAAAAATTTGTGTAATTCAGGAAGTGCGAGCGTTAGCAACTAATGAAATTGCAAGGGTTTGAACTTTGACTTTTCTTAGTGTATTATCAAGTACAAGTAAGTTGGCATCCTATTGTTTGATTTAATTGTTTCTATATGCAAAAGGGTTTTCTCAGTATTTTAGGGCTTAGTTTTAGAATAGTACTCTGATTGCAAATTTGTGAGAACATAAATTTTGAATATTCAATTTTGTTTTAGAAGCATTTTTTGTACTTTTCTTAAATACCCTAAGTTTAAATATGATGAGTGGAAATTCAAGAAGAGGTTTAGCTAATGCTAAGAGGGGTCTGGATGAAGATATTATTGCTCAATTGTTTGGTTCTTCAAATAGGGGAAGGTATGCCCAGGGTAAGGATATTCTATCTGATACAGTTGTGGACAGGGAAACATGTTGTAGTGATCCTTACACCCCAATTAGCGGAAGGGATTTTTTTGTGTATTTTTAAAACAAGAGTAGAGCCCCAATTCCAGTGAACAATGCATAGCGATTGGATTTGGGAAGGCTTCTCATCCCAAATATTTTTGTCACTATAGACCTAATTCGAGATATGGCAAAAAGATATAATCCAAACAACAGGTCTGTCTCCACAGGGAAGGATGGGAAGTCTATTTAATTTTGGAAGACAGATGTTGAGCCCTTTGATTATGAAATTTTTGAGGATTATTTCATATACACTTACTTTGCACTTTTCAAAGTGTTAGGAATCGATGTACAGTCCAGGATGCTTGTGCATCTTCTGATGTTGAGCGCTGAAATTCAACACACATATTGAAACATATTCTTTGACTTTGCCTCGTTCATTTCCAATGTTATTCACGAAGCCCTTTTGGATATTCAAAAGGGTAGCCCTGTTGTTTGATTTAGGTGGTATTCTGTTTTATGCCACAATCTTTTGTATGGTGGAAGTAAGGTTTCTCCTTTCCCTTGGGGCGTAGAGCTAAATTTGAGAAATGTAAATGAACAAAACCAGAGGTTTCCTATTCAAGAATGGATGAATTTATGGGACATGCACTGTGACAATTCCAAGTATGTCATGTTTGAGGAATTCTTTGTGAAAGTTGTGCTGCAAAATTTGGGGTACCCCATCAATTGGAAATTATTAGTCAGGATGAGGAGATTTTTGAGGCTCCTTGAGCTAGAGCCCCATCTAGGAATCTACCATAACTGGGGAGACTAGTTTTTCTACCCCAGGTACACTATCATTAGAGTTTACGGTGCACTAGTTAAACCCCATGGTTTTCCTAGATATGTGACAGATAGAATTGCTTTCTTAGAAATCATTTGGTAGTTGAATGAGTGTGACAAGGCTCATCTAAGAAACCTAAAGATAAAGAAGGGGTCCTTCCTTCCAAAAACAATATTTTTCTGTAATTTTGATATCTTAGGAAAACAAGGATTCGACCTGTTATGTTCCAAGTTACGACCATACAAGATGAATTTTGCAAAATTCAGAAAATGTGATCCAGAACATTTTATTCATCAGACTAGGGTCGGGATTAAATTGGCAACCTTTGATCACGAGCATGATCATTTTGAATAATTAATTAGAAATGTTCTTTTGATGTCAAAATTCAGAAAAGAATAGAGACGGAAGAAGAAAAAATGAAAAAGATTGACCAAACATACAAAGTGGTACATACTAAACTGGAGGAACAAATTGTCATAAATTTTGAAAGAGTAGAGGCAGGAGATGGCGTTAGAGTATTGGTATGCTCTATATTTATATCTGATGATAAGTTTGTGTAGTCCCAAGAGTTCTAGGACTTTGTCCTAAAAAACAAAAGGGAACAATTTTCCAATATGCTTAGAGAAAGGTTGGCATCGGAGAATTTGGATGACATCGATATTAATATATTAATAGCTGAAGTTTTAAAGGAGGTTAATTATTTCATATCGAAGATGACCCCTGAGGAGGCAAGAGAAATTTTAAGGAATAGTGGATGTTTGTTACTTGGAGGATGGGACCTCTCTTCTGCAATTGTATTTGACACCATAAGAAGAGAATCTTCACACTAGCCAGCTTTACCAACTGAAGAGCGGGCTCAGGTGTTGTATTTTGGGTCATGTTATAGCTCTCAGTATGAGGCATTGGCAATGTGATCAATAGTTCATGATGAACAAATTCAGAAGGCCTAGATTAAGAAGAGGGTAGGAGATCTTATCAGTAATTTAATTCTTATGAAAATGAGGTCGGCTGACAGATCTGCAACACTCTTCACAAAAGAGACAATGATTTATTAGGCAGAGGTTAACAAGCTTCCAGAAGATTTTAGTAAGTTAAAACTTGAAAATGAAAAATTGCTACAAGAGTAAAATAAGGTGGTGTCACTCCTACCTTCTCCACATCCTACTACAACTTCTTCTGCTACTTATTCTTCCCATCAACTGACATCAAATGCTTCAAGTCCACTTCAAGAGATAAAGGCACTCAAGGATGAAGTAGAAAGTTTGGAAGATGAACTCAAAAGGAGAAAAGTGGCTGAGAAAAGGCCGTCAAACAATGATGAAGAGAAGAGAGTCAATGGATTTCTAGAAGAGAATAATAAGGTGTTATCACTCCTCCTTTATGTTTCCATGCTATTGGTGATAGATGATTTATCTGTGTTGACTACAAATTTGTGTGACCATGGGATGACCCGCATCTTTGGCATTGCTAAACTTGTTTGGATGACTTATAAGGAATTGCATAATACAATCACTTAGATTCATGGCAGGGAAACAATCAGATTGAGATAATTAAAAAAAATTGGTCTTCTCAAGTGGAGTGTTTATAAATCTTGCTCAAACATGCAAATTTCGATGATATTAATCACAATTCCATTTTGAAAATTATTGAAAATTTTGATGAGTTGTGCATTATTATACAAAATAATTTCTTTTTTCATGACAACTTAATTCGGTTGGCGAGGTTTTATGAGGACCGACCAATGCATGTTCCTCCTATTTTGACAGCAGAAGGGGAGTTGGAGAGATTTTCAATTTGGAGGTCTGATTTTTATTTTAAAGACAACCAATCAACAAGAAGATATGATAATTTTGGCGTTATAAACATGGAAGTGTTGAATTCTATGATGGCCCAACTTTACTCCATTGAGTATTGGATGCTTGAGTTTCGCAGGATTGTGCATATTGTGCTTGATGACTATAAGAATTATCATATGACACAAGTCAATCGATTTCCTGGGCTTGAAGCCTAGAGGGGATTT
>MU223413.1:2461404-2478921 GCA_018584345.1 Thuja plicata | reverse complement strand
ATATATATATATATATATATATATAATTCCATGATGGCATAAATTTTATTTGTTCTACTACTCATTACTTGGATCTGAAAGTACATATGTTGTGTATTTTACAACTGAAAGTGAATATGTTTATTTTACAAGAAGTTGTAATTACATATGGGAAACTAAAATATAATCCAATTACACAAAACCCCACCCAAAAAACATTTCTCAGAATCCTTTAAAAATTAAAATAAAGTTCAGATTAAAATAAACTTTTTTTTTCAATGAAAATTGAATGATTGGATAGTCATAGAAGACATAACAAATTGTATTTTATATTATCTCTTTCATACTAAAAATTTTACATGGTACAATTTATACCTTTTTAGGATGGCCCGTGGTGACTCGTTTGAATGCCCTTTGTAGTATGCTCCACTGATCACTTGATGGAACTACAATCCTTTCCATCGTTCTATATCTAACTTGCAATTTTGTTGACAATTTATAGCAGGAAGTCATACTTGAACTGATTGTACTAAACAATGATTCTTTCAAAGATATAAAAGGTTTCATACAATACATATTATGAAATCATTGTGTCAGTTTTTGTAGGGTGCTCCACTTTGCATCTGATGGAAGTTCATTTTTTTGTAACGTATGGTAAGTGACCTACAAATTTGTTAGCAATTCATGTTTGGAAGAGGAAGTTGACACCAATGTTTCATTCAATGTTACAGTCAAGGTTATCCATGGTTCGATGTAATCCAAAAAACTCGCCTCACTTGTGTCCTTAGGATACTGGTCTACATCACCCTTCATTTTCTCCTCCATATTATTTATGAAAGCAACATTTCCAATATATTGATTTTTTGCGTCAACACTCTACGACAAAATAAGATCTATCGATTTATGTGCCTTTCCATTTAGCTTCAACACCATTTTTGCAGCCTTACCTAGACATTCCTCTGCTTCCCGTAGTTTCACATATTTTTGAATGATAGATGATGTCTTTACCGAGGCATTAATGCGGCTATGAATCCCCTTGGATGCCAAATAGTTATCACTAGCTTTTTAGAGTGTTTATAAAATTTATTTTGTAATTTTGTCTCTTGAACAAACCTCTCTTTTCTTAGCAATGTATTCATTGAGCTGCACATAAGGTACTCTCATACTTTCAGTCAATTCAAACCAGTGACACAAATGATCATTCCTCTACATTATTTGCCCCCAATTTTTTTCTTTTATATTCCTCATTGTATTTTTGGTAGTTTCCTTCATTCTGTCCTTGAAAGTTTTGATTATATTTTCATCCTTATGTAGCTCTTGCACCAGTGTGTCAACTCTTTTTCTTTCTTCCTCAGCTTTTTCTTCCCACCGGTTTGCCTTTTCCTTTTGTTGGTCCAATTGGTTTTGCAAATTTCTTGTTGAGGCAGCAACATTCTCCACCATTTTGTATAATTGGTTGAAGAGGCTCTTTCCTTTTTAAAATTTTGACGCTTTCAACCCATTTTTGCTTCACGTCATTCAGTTCTTACACCATCTTTTCCTTCTCTATAATTGCAGATGCAGAGCCAAAAAAACGTATCCTTTTCTTCTATTCACTGCTCATGTTATCCATTGTTTTACTCTTTGCTTTCTCATTTTCGAGGTCTACGTGTAACTTTTCTATTTGTCTCTCCATCTTTTTTTTCTCTCTCTCCATCTTGAACAGTGATGTGTAGACCAATTCGTTGGTCATTTTTGACACATTAATTTTGTCCATATTTTTAACTTTGGAAAAATCCATTTAGATAGTGATACTGTGAAATTCAGAGGGATCTATCTAACTTTGTGGTAAATTTTTATTTTTATTTGGACCTGCATAACAACCATGTACTCCATCATTTCTTTGTTTGGGTCATATGTGGGAAATACCCTATTCATTGCAGGTTGTTCCTCTGAAGATGCAGTAAGCACACCACTCTTCATTTTCTTGTTATTTATTTATTCGTATTGTTTCTATCTACAAATTGATCAAGAAAAACATTGTAATGAAAATCAGGAGTTACTGATACAATTGAATGTTTGAATGGTGAAATATCACTTGCAGTGATGTAGGTGCCTACACCTATGCTTGTGGTTGAAACTAATGCATTTTGAGGAATACCAATACCCATTCCTAATCATGTCCCAAAGTCACTTACGACTCAAGTTATTGGACTCTTTTGAGGGGTTTGTTCTGAAGCTGCAAAAAATACCTTTGTAATGGAACTATAAAATGATGGAGTTGGATTTGTACTAGTGATTGTTATCATAACCTTTTGCTTCTTCCCATTGTCTTGATCACTTCCACTGGGATTTTGAATAGTCTCTTCTACTATTGGCCTCTTGTGAGATATTTCTTGTTGGTTCACTTGTTCACCACAACTAGTACTAGTGCCCATACCATTCCCACCGGTGGCAGTAGCACTTGATTGACCACCATATTAATGTTCTGGTTGTGATTGAATCTGACTGTCTTAATAGTCTGGTTTTGAAGTTTTAACAAAAGTAGGTACAGGTGTAGCAGTAATACCTTTCCATGTTGAATCAACTCTAATGGTTCGTTGTTCTTTGGGTTTTCTTGAAACTTCTCCCAACACTGGCTCCCAAATGCCTTATCGTTCGGGCCCCAAATCACCACCTGCATAACCTATTTTTTTTATTATGGCTGCCCCAGTACCATGTTTTCTATCGTAGACTCACTCAAAATAGATTTTTTGTAGATTCTGCGGTAGCTGTTGGAGTGGGACCTGATGGTATATCCTCATCACCATCACTATCTAATCTATACACTTCAATGGGATTCTCTTGATTCCACAATTGGCTAAACTCAAAATCCTCTTTGACATCTTCAAGATCTGCACTAGTCTTTGGTTCACCTAGATTCTTCCTCATATTCCAAAATTTAGTGATTTTGTTTGAGTCTAGTGTGCATCCATACAAGCTCTAAATAGAGATTCTGGAGCATTTTTTTATACTTGGAATATTAGCTTTTTTTGTAAAAATTGTCAGAACTCCTAATTTGGATGCCCTGCTCTGTTGTTCTCTGTTGGTGCAATGCCATAATTTCTACTGATAATTGTTGTATAGAAATAGTTTTGGTAGCTGCAATTTCCTCCATCACTTTTTTATTTCTCCATGCCTGGAGGATAATTTTTCCCTCACATCTCATCTCTATTTTTCTTTCAATTATTATGGATTTGGTCTAGACCATTGCCAATAGGGTGGTGAAACCTCAGTTTCTGCAAGACAACAAATTGTTGTGTGTTGTGCAACTCAATGACCTATGGAAATGTCAAGCTCACATCGGTAGATTGTTTCCACGTTACTTCTTGTTGAATGGCCATGTTTGTGTTTTTGGAGTTGTAAAGCCCTAGGCCTGTTAGTTTTACCATTGCAAGGTTCTATGATGAATTGGATGATGATTTTGTTGAAAGAATCAAGTTGAAAGTGAGGGCCATCATTGTCATGTTAGAGTGTGACAATGAGGATTTTGTTCTTCCCCTTAGTCCTTCACCTCTCCACAACCAACCGGGGTTGTAGGACTTGAATGTTCCTCCTCCACATGATGCAACTGCTGATTTGGTTGAGGACAACCTCAGTTCGTCCCACAGGCCAGAAATTGATGAGAAAGAAGATTTTGTTGCAGGGGTCTACGATGCAAATTCTCTTCCACATGTCATTTTCCTAGAACATAACTTTGGAGCCCGTCAACTTGAGGATGTGGTTGGTGATAATGTCGACATTATGGAGGGATAGCTTGGGACTACCATTCTCTACCCTTCTCGGTTTGTTTTTTGGGTTTTGTGTCTGGTCGGGTTTACTCCTTTGCACATAGGCTATGGCTTATTTGACTATTTGGACTTAAATATGGTTATGTATATTGCTTCATTCAATTTCATGGGTTGTTTTTGCTTGTTCTTGCAATTGTATAATGGGTGTCCAGGTATACGATGCCTTGTTTGGCTCTCACTCCCGCTGGTTTGCAGTGGTTCATTTCCTTCATGAATGGATTGCAGGGGTGATATGGTGTCCAAGTAACTGATAGTCTCAACCCAACATTCGGACCATAGTCCTTATGTGTCTTTTTGCAAATTCTTTTTGAAAGCTTATTGTATCATTTTTGACTTAAACTTATTGTATTAAATCTTTATAATCAATTCAAATATATTCAAGGCTCTGACCTTTTAGCTTAAACAAAAAAAAAAAAAACTTCTATAATACATTAATAGGATTGCACATTTGTTCAACTCATTTTAAATCTCACATTCTATGCTTCCCTTTCACATATCTTCAGCATAACCATTACACACCAAGGTGTAATTGCTAGTTAATTTTATTCCTCCTCTCTGAAGATTGGCCCGTCACATGTGTTGATTTTCTAGAAACTTTCTAAATAGTTTTTTATGCTTCACAACTTCGGCCCAAAATAGACCTTATGTCATTGATCTTCTATCATCCAAGGGCTATTTGTGAACGAATTGATTATAATTTATTCATTGATTATAATTTATCAACTTTAAGTTTTAACTAAATAAATTAAATTTAAGTATACAAATAAAGGCATGGACATGTGTCTCTTTACCGGAGGAAGTTTGTAAAAAATTTCATCTTTATTAATTTTATTCCTTCTCTCTGAAGACTGTATTGGGACTGATAATTTTGGCTATCCACGGTGGAAGCTCCACGCCAGACATGCTAGTACGTTCAAACAAAAGAAACCTTCCAACACGCCAGCGAGTGACCACCCCTTCTTATGGCATCGCCCATGTGGGACATGATTTGCACATGTCATGTCACACTTGTCGGTGTGCTGGAACAAATGAAACCTTCCAACGCGCCAGCGAGTGGCCATCATGTCATCAAAACTGGGAGTTATGTTAACCCAAGTTGCTAAGTTTGCTAGCGGCTGAGTGGGGTGTGAAGCAATGGAGCTCAGATTTGGTCCTCGGATGGTCAAACCAATTGTGTTTCCTCATGTAGCACCACGTAAGCAAAAAATATGCTAGGTAATATTGGTCAAGACCATTTGACGACGCATTTGAATGCAGAAATGAAGTTTGAGGATTCCAAGAAAGAAGTGTAACTTGATGTTAAGTTTGCAGAGGCTTTCTTATTAGTACAGGCCATGGAGTGATGCATCTTGTCGTCAAAAGATTTTGAGTATCCAACTTGGTCAGCTACAACCAAGATTCAACAATTTTGAGATCCTTTTGCAGGATATGCTCAGTGCAGGTTTTCCAAAATTAAATGACATGTTTTCGCCATTGTTTGCAACTTGGAAATCGAGAATCATTGCCTGAGGGAGGAAAGGATGAATATGTCCTAGGGGGATATACATTTGCATTCAGAAAGTGTTTCCCTTAGTTAGATAAGTGTGTGATTGTGTTAGTAATATGAAGATGTTTGGATGCAAAAGAGTGCAGTTGTAAAAGACCTTGTTGCAGGAGATATACAAAGACCTAGGTTGTGAGCAAGAGAATGGTTCATTTTACACCCACAGAGATACCGAAAAGTCTAGTGACATTCACAGAGATAGCGAAACCAACAAGTGAAAGGGCAGGTTGTTTCCACAACTTGCAAATAATTCCCATCTTTGTTGCAATCACTAATATTTCTCCTCGAGAGCATATTATAGAGGGAGATCTGGGTGTAATGCCAATAGATAGGGGTTTGGATGCATTTTTCACCCCTTGAGGATCTTTTTCGAAGTTCTCTCCCAAGTGGTAGGAGATTACAAATCTTGCATTTGGGGTCCCTCTGTATCACTGGTCGGACAAGTGCAATAGTGGCGAGGCTCACAAGTTTCATGATTTTGTTGTGGCGCTCTAGCCTAGGGAGACCATGTAGTTTCAGGGTTCAAAGAAAAGGAGGGACTAATTTTACTTAAAATAAACAGTATTGGAAAGAGTTACAGGGGTGTCATTATACTCTAACAACTAGAGGGGTGAAAGAATGGGAGTCCCAAAGAACGCTCCCATAACATTATGGTGAGGGACAAAGCCATTGATTCTATCGTTATGCACAAGACATTGTGACATTGAGCCTTTGAGCAGCACAAGACTGGTTATCCTCATGAACTTTCTCTGTCATATACCTCCAGAAGCAAAATAGAAAACAAAGCATTTCCATCTCGGAGCTATATCGGCCTCTAGCTGGAAACTTTGGACCTCTCATGAGTCATATCATCATTATCAGGGATGGATATTTTTCATTGTTCAATTTAGTGTTCTCGGTTCTTTGTTCTCACTTCTTGTAAGTGGTCTATTAGGTTAAGAAAGGTAATGTCGTTGTATTTAAGGGGTTACTATAAATTCTCCTATCTACAAATGAGTATCTTTAGAGTAAAGGACAGACGAATTCCACTTAGAGTTAGAATAAATGGAATGGGAAAGAATTAGAGCGGTGGAATAATTCGTGGAATCGGGAGAGAGGCCTTGAAAGAGGACTTATGATGTTGCTACACACTTTCTAAGGTATTTTTCGAGTAATTTTTCTTCTGGTAGATTCTTCTTGCCCTAAGAATTGGGCAATAAATTCTCTTACAACAGTAGTGGGAAGGAAAAGGCCATTACATGGATCCTTAAGCTACAATTACTAATAAAAAGGATGTATCATATACCATGTGACATTGTAATCCATTTTAATAGATTATAATCAATTCATGTTTGTTGTTTATCAAATTTTATACAATACATTGTTATTGGTATTAGTCTTCATTATTCATTTGCAGTAAGGAATTGTTGTTTTTATGCGCGTTTGTTAATTTTCATTAATTAAATACATGTAAACAAGAGACTACCAAATATGTAGTCAAACATAATTCAGTCTTATAAAATCACCAAATCTACACATCACACAAGTATGATAAACTTACAACTACAATGTTAATCTATCCTTAATATAGACCACATCATACAATAGAAAGAGAATGAAAGGGGAAACAAATCATGTTGATATTTTCATTAATTAAATACATGTAAACAAGAGACTAACTAAATCAATTATCTCTTAAAAATTACAACAAAAGGAATATTTGATTTGATCTTCATGAAACAGTTCAAAAACTTGAAAGAAAGAAAAAGGGAATCTTTGAAATTTCCTTTTGTTCTTCTCCCTCTGTGTGTCACATTTCGTTTTGCATAAACTGAACACAATGCTTGATGTGTTCATCATAGTTTGGTGTTGCTGATATTGTATTCAACCTGACTTTATTTCAAATTCCACAAGATAAAGTTGATCAAGCTAAATGTGAAAATTCTTTACCAAATCATCTGCATCATCATTGACCTTATCCACAACTTGCTTCAAAAGATATTGTGACAATTCTTATTTCCATTCATCCTATGTCTTGCCTTCTTTAGTATCATTGTAGAATGGGGGAGGTGATGTGTCATGTAAGCTATTGAATTATATATATGTCTTTTACAATTTCTTGTGATAAAAAAAATGCTTATCCAACACAGTATCAACCACTTGGTAGTGGGTTTTTGTCTCTTCCAACAAATCATTCAACTAGTTTCCATCTCAATATGTTTTTTTAAACTTTGTAGCAATGTTCGCTTTCCGATCAAAGCTTTCTTTGTTAGTTTTGGATAAAACTTTGTCTTCCTTTGTTTCTTTGCCACTTTGATCACATCTTGGTATCTATCCCAAAAAGTGTGCAAATGGGGTATCATTTGTTGGAATTTATATTCAATTATTTACCTGACCATTTTGCATTTTGACAATTTTAATTCCTTCTTCATGGCTAGATTTTCTTGTTGGGCAATCAAGAGTTGTTTCTCTACCTCAGTCCTCCTCTTACTTTCCAAAGAAATATCAGCCTCCAATAATATTCCCTATCCAGGTGATGTATCTAGTTGCCTTTTCAATTCATTGATTTGCTCATTTAATCCCTTTACCAACTGGGAATGATCATCAACTTTTTATTTATTTAACTTTGCACTGTGTAATGTTAAATCCACTACTTTCTCTGAAGTAACATCCTTTAACCTGTACATCATAAATTGACCAAGGATTTCCTAAGGGTTTTCTATTGCAATTTGCCTCTTATTTGGTGGATACAAGAACCACAATGCCAATGTGTTATGATTTGGGTTAAACTCAGACCCATAACACAACTTGTCAATTTCTTCATCGCTAATTCTACAATCAATATCTCGATATCTCCTTAAATTATCAAATGCAATACATGTGGATATATCCACACCTGACAACAATAAGCAACCAACACCACTCAAGATTTGCCTACCCTTTTCTGGCGTTATTATCTACATCTCTATTCTAACCTCTTGCCAGAAAACCTCTATGGCTTTAGTCATTTTATCCTTATCTGTTATGTCAATCTTCTTCATTAACTCTTTTGCTTTCATATTATAAAAAACATCTTGAATTCAGAATTTTTAATAAATTCATCATCACCAATAAAATCCTATGCATCCCTTCTTACATATTCATTAAGATACTCAACAATTTCTATAATATCATCATTATCCCCCATCATTGGTTGGTAGGGATCAAGTTGAACACTTTGATTTATTTCTTCCACATCTTTTTGTTGATCTGCAATACTACCAACATCTTCGAAAATATCCATGGAAATTGATGGTGTTGGTGAATGTTGCTCAAGGGAAACAACCTGAATTGGTGCACCAATGACATTTACTGAAGCAGCAAGGCTGGGTGGGGCAGCCAAGTGAAACTCATGTAGAATAATACTCACTTTGAATCAACAATTCTATCCTCATGACCCTATTAGATTAATTTGGAAATGCCCCTGCATAATTAGGGTTTTATTTTTCTCTTCTCCTTTCTATTTCTTCTACCTTTGTATATGCTACCACTCTTCTCCCCCCTCCACATAAGAAGAACAATTTCTCCACAAGTCTTCCTTTTGCAAAAAGGTGCGCTGATAAGATCCCATGCCTGCATATTCCTTGGAAAATTCAAAATATCCCTCGGGATCAAATGTTATTGCTTCTAATCCCACTGACAATCTATAAGTTTGCAAAAACTTGATTGCAAACTGATAACCCTACCAATAATTGATCTGAAAATATCCAAAGCATAGATAAGTAGGGGTAAAATAAGTCTAATGGTTGCTCCAAAAAATTGTTGTGGATTCAAACATTTGCCAAATAATCTCCAAAATAGTTAATCTCTCTGGCACAAAGAATGATAAAACATGAGGCTTTCCTTCAAATCCATAGACTCTAAATGTGTACTTTTTTGCAAGATACCAATCGACCCAATTGTGATCAATTGTGACCTTAATCTCCTTCTCCAATCTTTGTGGTCTCAAAAATCTTGTAATCATGGGAGATAATCTTGATGGATTATGACCTAGAATGTCATACAACATTTTGATAAAGAAATCTTCAAAGTGTAAATAATAAGCGTACTTATATTCCATATCCCAAATATTGGTCCACAATTGAACCAACTTAGGATTTCCAAACTTGTATGTTGGCTCAATATGGAGTTCAGGACTCCATACATTGTTCTTATGCCCTTTCCACAACAACATATGCAATTATAGTGAATACCATTTGAAACTCCCTACAAACTTATTCACTTTAATCTCCCAAAAGGCCTTGTGGACATTATCTGCAACAAATTGGGCATAATCAAAGAGTCTTTTGTTGTTGGGATCTTGAATGTCATAAACTAGGACAATCATTTCTTGTGGCATCATTTCATCACCTTTATAGCCTATCACCTGACTTACTCCACAATAGGTCATTTGAAAATACTTAAAGAACAAATTAACATTGTATGGGGGAAAATCAGAGCCTGTAAATTTTTGAAGATTCTCGTCAACCTTAGCCATGTTCATAGGAAACCATCTTCTTCTATACATCCCTTCCACATTCTATTATTTTTCCTTTAACATCTACAATTTTATTTTCATGTCAAAATTGATAGAATCCTTCATGTCAAACACTTAGCAAACCGTTGCTTTATTTATCTGCAACAAAACTCCTGCTTTTGTCCCAATGCACCTATTGAATTCATTGTAATAGCTAGATAAAACCTTAATCAAATCTAAGTTGACAAAAATATTAGGGACAATGAATCTGGCCATTCCCATCTTCCACAGATTTGACTCAGGCTACGGGTTTTCTGATTTAGCCTGAAAATACCTGATAATATTGTGACCCCTAACCTTCGTGTGGATGTCACTAGCATCTTTTCTTTTGTCAACAAAATTAGGGAAATTTGTCGCAATATTTTCCCTCCTTGCAGAATTAGGGAGTAGTGCAATTATGTCGTTACACAAATGTTGCCTTGTTTGTCTCTTACGAGTAGGTTCATCCTCTATAGGCTTTTGTCTCTTTGACAACCTAGCCATTGTTATCAACACATAAAAAACCATGATTGACCAATTATCAAGTCTAGCCCTCCCCTTTCAATCCTTTCAAATTGACGCTTGTTCAGGAAATTAAAACTTGAGGAGTGTTTTTCTTTTACTTACTGATTGCAGTATAGCTCAGTTGATTAATTGGGAATCCTTTGTAAATGGTTTCAAGTTCACTGGCAATCTATCACTCCACTTCTGCAATTCACTTCAATTCTTCAAAATAACAAGCAATTAATCCACAATAACTTTTATTCCTTCATCTTTTCCAGCATTAAATGACACAAACGGCTCATTCATCTCGTATTTAAACCCCAATCGTTGATGTGAAAAGATCAATGGTGCACGTTGAGATTCAAAATTGGCTTTTTCCCCTAATTTTTTTTAATATGTAGTATGCTTTCATTGGGGTGTAAGGAGGTACAACCTCCCCAAATTTCAGAAATAACTTAATTATCGTATCTCTCAAGATCGTGTCGCTCAAGATAAATTACTTATTTATGATCAGGAGGCAAGATCGTATGATTCGTATCGCTCAAGGCAACTTCTAAGTTGTAATTGAAGTGTCCACTAGCACCATCAAATTGATTGTTTGCCTATAAATTGGACATTGAGGTGGCTATAGTCTAACTGTAGACTTAAAAATTAAAATATTGTTGGAAACATTGAGTAGCACTAGAGTGGTGTGTTCTCAGTTGGGAGAAATGGACACGCCTATCAAGCTCGACGCAATGAAACCATGGCGATCGTTTACGGGTGAAGGAATTGATAGGCGATTAAGAGTTGTACTGCAGAATTATCACATGTACATTATGCATGCGGTGAAGGAAGTGCTAGGTCTAGAGTTTTTACTGACCCGTCATAAGCACAAGGTCATCTCAGACATCTCGTCTTTTTTTCTGGCCATGCTCTTATATGCGGGGGTTTCTAGGGAGTGGGCAAAAAAGCTCACTCAAATGGTGTTTAAGCATCAGTATCTAAAGGACATTGATGTTGTGCTTGATAATGTGGATGGTGTACCTGGGGCACTCGACATTCCCCTACCAGACAAGTGCTACATTCAAGGACGTGCGGTGGGAAAACACCCAATTATGCAAAAGGAATGATTTGAGTTGCTACATGGTCGACACGCTGACATAAGCACGCACATCAATTTTCTTCTCTGTTTGGCCAAAATCAAGGAACCCAAATTGGATAATTGGCAATGGAAGTATCTAACTAGTGAAGGGTTTTTAGATGAATTTGAATTTGATGAAGAGGATGTCGCCAAGATTGTTGGGCAGCTCGAGTTGGGGAGCAAAGAGGAGTGGATTTTTAAGACCTGTGGGATGTAAGGGACTTTGCCAGAGGGGAAGCCCATGCCAACTACGGAGAGGACTGCTCGATCATTCTTTGTGCCAACGTAGTCAACGCCAAGGTGGCCCACCCAAAATGAGAGGTTGTGAATGCAGTGAGGCCAAGGTGTCGATGGGTCCAAACCGCTTGAAGAATGGGTCACTTTGCCACTCTTTGCCTGTGATCTATTTTTTGCACTTTTGTGTTATTGGTCGACTAGTAGTCTACTAGATGAGTCCTTTGTTATGGACTATAGTTTCGCCTTAGGGGTTTTTTTATAAGAAAGGTTTTGGAAATATTCCTTTGTATGGTATTTAGAAAGAATGCATGAATGGATGTTGTAAGGATCACCAAATACATTAATACAAAATAATAGATTCTATGTATTCACTGATTATGTTATCAGATTACTCTTATAATTTCATTTATGTATTCGTATTTCGCTGGTTATGTTTTCAGTTATAAATAGTTCCCACTTCCCGTGCTGTGATTTATAATTTCAAATTACTCAGTTCAAACATTTAAAAATTTATTGTTGTCTATAAAATGAACCCAGATTAGAATTAAATAATGAAACCAAATGGTGCGAGATAAACCTTAAAACAGATAAATAGAAAATGTTGTTCATTGAGACAGCACTACAATTCTTTTCATTACATATGCAAAACCATTTGAAAATGAAACATGAATACATGTCGCCTGCAATTATTCTACAACCCTAAGCTAGACATAACTTATTACATGCCTTAAAATAGAAAATTTCATAATCTTTTCAAATGGCCTTGGTATTCCTTTTATAGTCACAAGGAATGCAACAACTATAAGTCATTACATATATTTCAATTTTGTATTGCCACTACGCAATTACAAAGATATTTTTACAAAGATATGGCCTTGGTATTCTAGTTTTATGTGCTAGCAAGTTGCGTTTGCCATCATTAACATATCCATGTCAGGCACGCCACGTCACACTCATCGGCATCAACCTATCATCATAACTGAGCGGAATGAGTTCACTCGTCAACGCGCTGGAACAAAAACTTTGATCCAACGTGCCAGCCAGATGATGGTAGACGATGACTCATCATGTCACGCAAGCGCAACACATCAATGTGCCAACGCGCTAAGAAATGTTTTTCGTCCCAACACACCAGCAAGCTCATGAACAAGGCACTTAAAAGTAACTTCGTGCATATTGCAAAATTCAAGGGTTAAGTTGCATGCGAAGGGGACATTGCTAGGGGTATAAAACATAACAATATTAATACACTAGGCAATAAAAAGGTAACACTAGAAAATTGGTTCTGTCAGACATTTGCTCTGAATTTGAACCTAAGTCATTGATATCATCTCGTCTAACGATGCATATGTCTTCATTGCGGTGGAGGATTTAACTTTAGCGAAATTGGGCCACCACTCATTTGACGAAATTGTGAAACTGGGGCCCACCATTCATTTTGTGAAAATGCATATGTTAATTAACTTTCGTGAACTTGGGCTCACCATTCATTTTGCGAAATTGCGAAACCTTTGTGATAGACTGGAACAAACAACATAAATTGTGAAACCTTTGGGCCTACAACGTGAAAATTGGCAGTCTGAACAAGCTTATCTATTGTCAATAAATTCCTCCAATAATATTCTTGCAATATTATCATGGATTATGGAAATTTGTTGTCATTAAATTTGATCAAACAAAAGGTGACGAGCTTCGCACACTTTTGTTGCAAGCTGATATTGTGAAACCGCGAACTAGAAACATGTGTCTGCATTAACTAAATCAAATAACACCCTCGTCACAATTGTAATATTGTGAAACCACGAACTAGGAACACGTGTCCATGTAGCAGTGAATAAAGCAGTCAAATCAAATAACATTGTCATCACATCCACTAATTTAATTGGCATTTGATCTGTGTAACATCATGTAAAATGCTTCTAGATCAGATTGTGTGAGTTTTTTCAGATTGTGTGTGACATCGCTAGTTTGACATGGCTTATGATTTAAACAATTTGAATTTAATACACTCTACTTAGATCTGCAACTTTCATAAATAGAAAATATTTGGCTCTTGATTACTCGTGTGCAAACTTAATGGTTTTCAGCTATAAAGCCTTTATGATTTCAATGGCCAAATAGTGTAAAAATAGATAATTATAGTGGTGATTGTTTTGTAAGAAAAATGTTGGCTAGCTTCTCCCTTCGCACTATGAGTGTGAAACAAATGGAAGCTTTTTGGGTGGGATGTTAGTCATGACAGAGTAATAAACATTTTCTGCTTTAAGGACAGTGACTTTATCTGCAATGTTTCAATCGTCTTTGGTCATGCCTATCTTGCGGCAGAGGATCGTTACAGGTTAAATGTGGAAATTTCATCGCTCGTCTTAGCATGGTGTCTCGAATTAGGCACAGTGGTAGAGGCAAGGTGGCTCATGACTTCTTGTGTTCAAAACAATGGAAAGGTGGCCTAGAAAATATCTTGGTCAAGGCGCAGACGAGGATGGGTTTGTTGGCCCGTGATGAGGATTGGTTCCAAATAGGTGAAGGGGGTGCCCGTCTATTCATCCTTTTCTTCTTTGGAATGTGTATGAGAATTGTGAAGTGCGCAAGGCGGCTGCGCGTAAAGGGCTCAGTGCTATCGAGGATTACCACTGCATAAAAGAGGCTTGCAAGCATATAGTGGAGAGTACCCATGAGTAGGGAGAGCCTAAACATTGATGAGGTCGTCCAAAGGGAAGCACAAAGTTGAAGGTGAAACAGATTGACTCTGGTGTGGCGGGGTTGTCAAAGCAAGAACAATAATGGCGTCTCCAGAGGATTTTCGTCTATGTTTTGATGTTTTGGGCGAGGAAACTAGTTATGGGCAAGGAAACTAGTTACTGCAGAAGAACTCTTCTTTTTGTAATGTTATGTAAACTTTATCGACCAACAAAACTATTGCACTTTTTTATATTTATATAATTCACCAATATAATGATTTTATTAGTTTTAATATAAAAGTGTAGTTCGCCAAGAAATTTTTTATAGTTTTGTATACTAAGTCTATATCGCCAGTAAAATGACTTCATTGGTTTTGTACGATGGTATAAATTGTCTATAAAAACAACCATTCACATTAAAATGTGTTTGAATCTCGAAATTATTTATTAAATTTATTTGAATACAAGGTAAAATTGCCAACACTTTTACATTTCTCCAGCACAAGGAAAACAACTATTCACCAACATTTTCCATTAATTTTGGGCAATTGCAAATGATTCGCCAACCACAATAATATTATGTTTGCCTGGGAAACGAAAAATTCGCCTTAATAATTACATTTTTCTTTTTACGAGTACCAAAACATTTGTCAGTGTTTTGCTACTTTTCCCCGATGGGGTCTTAAAGTTATCACTGATTAACACCAATTTTTTTTTACTTAAATTGCCCAGATTTCTCATAGGCGGCTGGGTTTGTTAATGAAATTTTGCATCCATATTGTTTGTGCCATACATTTTGTATGGAGGCTGAGAGAGGGTGAAATTCCACCATGTTGGGCTCAAGAGCCCCAAGGAGGGTGGAATTCTACCCTCTCTTGGGCTTGAAGCCTAAGATGTGTACCCGTATCTCAAATTGGCTATCAATTGTCTTCAAATTTTCATGTTTTTAGCCTTACAGTTCCAAATTTTAAACTATGCATATACGATTTACAAGCTAATTTCCTCATTTTGTTTTATGATCATTTTCAGATTTTCAACTTTTGAACCTACAATCTTGTGTGCAAATCATTTGGGTGTAAAACTTGACCCCTATGCTTCTGATTTTGATTGTAAAACATATTAAGGGGCGATATTTTGATGAGAGATCATAGGTGTGGAGCCCCAAGGGCAGAATTCCACCTCTTCTGGGCTTGAGAGCCCCAAGGAAGGCAGAATTTCACCCTTCCTTGGGCTTGACCCAAACACATTGTCATACCAATTTCTAACTTGCATCAAATATTTTCAAATGTCCTTACAAAACTGACTTTTGTTTTCCCTCATCAATTTGGTTTAAAGTTTCAATCATTGTGCAAGTGTCAGGAAGATTTAGATCAAAAGGTGGGGAGTGGAGTGGGTGATGTGGTCATGGAGCCCAACGGAGGGTGGAATTCCACCCTTTGTTGGGCTCAAGAGCCCCACGGAAGGTGGAACTCCACCTTTCCTTGGGCTCAGCCCAAATTTGGTGTCTTCAAAAACATGTTAAATTGGTTTAATCTTTCAACTTTATCACTAACTTCCCCTCCACTTTTGATCGATTTTAACAACAAATCAACTCATTTTCATAATTTTGCCACTGAACATGAGACTTACTTCTGATTTTTCTTCACTTTCAGCTGCTATATGATCTCTAAGTCTCGAAATTCACCTTTCAAGTGTAAAAACTTCACTTGCAACTCGCCATAATTGTCTCAGCGTGTTTTGATTTTTCCCTAGAGGTTGGGCGATGTTGGGAGTTAGTTGGGCATGGAGCCCAACAAAAGGTGGAAAATTGACCTTGCTTGGGCTCTAGAGCCCCACAAAAGGTGGAACTCCACCCTCTTCGGCTCAACCCAAGTAGGTCCTTCAACTCACTGAATGTTAGCTCCACTTTTATGCTTTGTTCATGCCTTCAATCCTCACTTGTTTACTCAATTTCTTGCACCCCAATTTTGTATCCCACTTCATTGTTGTCTTCAAATTCTCGCTCTCTTCAACTTTTCAATTTGCACACAAGCCCCTTGAGGGTTATGATTTCACCAAAATTTCAAAGGCAACCTCCTTCTCACGACCCCCTATATGCTTGTCGCATACTCAAACTTCACATGCTTCCCAAAGTTGCTCAAACTCACCTCATAGACTTGGAGACTTGAAAAAAATTGCCACCAACTAAGACTACCTATGAACACTACCTAACTGCCAAGCGAAAAGAGGGGGTCCCCATTTGCAATGTGGCGACAGTGTGAAAACCTCACAACAATTTTTTTTATCTATTCCAATCTAACTGTACTTTTACATTTCCATTTACCTATTTGATTACTCAAACTTCAATATTTTTTCTTTCGTCGCGATCTCCCATTATTTGATGTTGTAATTCTCATGTTCTTTTTTGTTTTTGTTATGATGTTGTACTTCTCAGCGATGGGGGATTTTGCAAAGTTTGCAGGGGAGCTTCTCAAAGCCCTTGCACACATAAGAGGTGATAATACAGTTGAACAGATAACAATAAAGGAGCTCAGGATCTATTGGTTGCAGATAACAGATAGAAGCTTTCATTCTCGCATGTAATTATTCTTTGAATTGTATTCTTAAAATTCAAATAAATTTATAAAATTCATATAACTGCTCATGTTGCCCGTCTGAAATTACAGGTATTGTTTGTAATCATCAGGTGTCTTCCCTTTTGCAGTTGTGACAAGGATAAGGATGGAAGAATAACAGAGAAAGAAGTCCTAGGGTAAAAGTACAAACCTGTGTCACACTTTTACAAAGGAAGAGGACCATGACATGCAAAACTGTTAAACTTTAATGACATAAAAGTGGCATTTGTGTTTAGAATTTAAAAATGATGTAAACTAATGAAATGTGTAAAATTGGATGTAGTTTATGCCTATAATTTTTGAAAAAAAATTTGAATAATTAGACCTAGTTTTTTAATTTTTGAAACCCATTTTTTAATTGCGCAAAAAATGTTGAAAATGTAGTGTCTAGTTCCCTCCAACTAAATATATGCAAATAATCTTTTTTTCCTCTAATTTCAGAATATGTTTTAGATGACATGTATAGCTAGTGCATAAAAAAAGAAAGATTGGTTTTCGGTATATATTTTGTCT
>MU223413.1:2434233-2448164 GCA_018584345.1 Thuja plicata | reverse complement strand
TATATATATATATATATATATATATATATATATATATATATATATATACACACACACGAATCCCTACGAACCCAAACGGCAAAAAAAAAATTTCACGAATCCACGAACCGGATTCGCGAGCCCGAATCCGTCCCCGAACCCGAATCGGCAACTTAGTTTTTTTATGAATATTTGCAGCTAATTGCAAGTGTAATATTTATTGGAGTACTTTTACATGCAGGGGTTGATCTTGGGTGTGATTGTGTTCAAATAGCTGATGCAGATGAAGAAACCTATAATAGAACCATTAATGCTGAAAATGTTGGAGGCACAAAGCCTTCATTTGTGCAAATTCGACTGCAGAAGCAAGGACAGGAGTAGCTATGGTGATGCTTATGTTTTTGGCATATCTATTAGCAACTCACTGATCTAGAAGAAATAATGTCAAGCTTCCATGGCCTTTGCGTAGATTAACAGGATTTAATGCTTTCTGGTATTTCCACCATTTGTTTGCTCTGATATACTCACTTCTTATAGCTCACTCCATGATGCTATTCATTTCCCATGGATGGGCTCAGCAAACGGTGAGAACAATGCCAGCCTTTATATTTTGGTAGCTGATCCCAAGAAAATCTTACGCTAGTTATTTGACCTCAAATATTTTTACCAGACTTGGATCTATGTTTCAGCACCATTACTGTTGTATATTGGGGAACGAGTACTGTGAATCTTGAGAGCAAGGCAATATAGGGTCAATACACTTAAGGTAAACATTTATGTATCAATATAAATTTACATGTGAAACATAAATAGGTTTACTGCATTCAATGCAAGCATTACATATTATACCAAATCCCTACGTACCATTCAGGTTGAGCAGCGAACATACCTACTACGCATAAAAACGAATAATGTAGTCTAAATCTTTAAGGTGACTAATACTTCAATAAGACAGGCTTCCATATACCCTGGAAATGTGCTAGTTTTGTACATGTTGAAGCCCTCAGGCTTCAGGTATCAGAGTGGGATGTATCTCTTTCTGCAATGTCAGTCAATGTCATCATTTGATTGGTATGTATGAAAGGCCCATCATTCATAAGTTCTTTTTTAACAATTGTTGAATCTGCCGCAAGCATATGTTTTATGAGAATTTATATGAGCATGATAACATATTATTCATGATATCAGATATGCTGATTGTAAAACAAAGAAATATATGCTTCATGCATTCTTGTCTGTTGAAGTTAAATGATATAACTGTCTTTACATGTGTTATTGATCGATACATACGGAATTTCCTTCTGAACTCTTGAAATTATGATTTGTTCTAGGCACCCTTCCTCTATCATATTGGCACCAGAAGAGGACTACTTAAGTGTTCATGTTCGTACATCTGGAGATTGGACTGGAGAAATGACAAAAGTATTTTCGAAGGTTTATAATGATATCTTAGTATTTGATATAAAAATATTAGGTGCATATTTTTCCTCCTTTGTTTGGTTAATAATTTGTATTTACCCTCTTGTTTTCTATTTCTGTTAATGGTTTTCTTGTTACTCTATAATGTTGGTTGTTCATAATGCACTCTGATTTTCAGCAGGCATTGAAGCTGCTTGAAAATGATAATACTGAAACAAAAGTTAGCATCAACCAATATGCACATACAAGGTACTGGTCAAACACATAGGCTAGGCAAGGATATTTATGCTTACCATATAATTGTTCAAAATTGTAGCTTTAGATTATGTATATATAATTATCCATATTTGGGAATGTTTTGGATTAAGGTTTTGAGGGTAGCCCCGAAACCCCTTACAAAGGATTACAAAAGATATTCAATAAAGACTACCAAAACAAAACACTGCCAGAAGAAAAAAAAAACCAGCAGGACTAGACCAGCGACCAGCAACAGAACCCACGGGCCACAACAAAAGACAGCACCAACAGCCAGAAACTGAAAGTAGGACAGAAAAACAAAGACAAGCAGGGCACTAGACCAGATCTTTCAGAGTAGCGGCCGCTTCCTCTTCAATGACAGTAACGTCATCTATGGTCTCATTGAGGGCATGAGGAGTCTTCGGGATAGGCGCCTTCTTCCTCAGACTAGCCCGAGTACGCTTCCCGGGACCTTCAGCAGAAGCCACGTCCATCCCTTTGTCCAGAATCACCTGACTAGCATCCCTCTTTGCCGCCATTTTTCCAATTTTGCCATTCAAGGCCATAAGCTTCTGCATAGCAGCATCCATTTTTTCGTTACCACCGTGAAGAGAGACCCCAATGCACTCTCTGAGATTCTTCCTGCCCTGAGAGTCCTTATCCAGCTTATCCTGAATACTATCCAGTTTGGAGTATATGTTGTTCAACTCAATATGTTGGGAATGTTAATACAGAAATATGTTCAACTCAATATCTGGGAATGTTAATACAGATATATGTTGTTATTTTTTTGTAATCAATAATAGATTTCCTAAACTTGCAATAGATGGGCCCTACTGTGCTCCAGCCCAAGATTATTAAAACTATGATGCATTGCTTCTGATTGGACTTGGAATTGGAGCTACTCCATTTATCAGCATTCTGAAAGACCTGCTGATTCATGTCAAACTAAGTGAGATGCATCCATCACCTTTGGTATGTGTTGGTTCTCCTTGATAAGATTTAAACCTGCCATGTTAACTTCAGGAATCTGGCTCACTTTGTTATCAACAAATCAAGTAGATTATATCATCTAACAGGCATCTCCAATCTACGACATTGGATACCCATCTCCAAGAAGGTGGCAGAGAACTAGTACAGGTCCTGTGAATGCTTATTTCTACTGGGTAATGAGGGAACAAGGATCTTTTGAATGGTATAGAGGTCTAATGAATGAAATAGCTGAGTATGACCAGAAGGTATATCACATGGAAGATAGTTCTATTGATTCAACAATTTTATCTTGATAAGTAGGAGATATTAACCACAACAAGTCAAATTGTGATATTGCTATCAGGATTCAACTGTGTAGTTTTTGAGTCAAACTCATTGACCCATGTTTAATGAGTGTGGTTCAACAAGAACCCATCTCTCATGAGAATGAATGGAACACTTAGCACTCATTGCATCTAGGTGATGCTCACGGAGGTGAAGCACCGGGACTTCCCAGGAGGAAACCCATCTCAGTACTACTCCAGCTCAAGCACGCTTAACCACGGAGTTTGCAAATGGGGTTGCAAGCAAAGTGGCCTTAACCTTGGAGGAAACTCTGTGGTTAAGCGCACTTGAGCTGGAGTAGTACTGGGATGGGTGACATCTTGGGAAGTCCTGGAGCTTCACCTTAATGAGTATCACCTAGATGCAATTAGTGCTAAGTGTTCCATTCATTCTCATTAGAAATGGATTCTTGTTCAGACACTACTCATGAAACATGGGTCAATGAGTTTGACTCAAAAACTACACAGTTGAATCCTGATAGCAATATCACAATTTATCTTCTTAATTACTTAGAATTTCATTTCTATCAAAATATAACAATTTTTTTCCTCACATGATGCTTAGTGGATATGCTGTGATTGAAATGCACAAGTATTTGACTAGTGTATACTTACAAGGGGATGCAAGGTCTGCTCTGATTACCCTGATTCAAGCCCTGCACCACGCTAAGAGTGCAGTGGACATTCTATCTGAAACAAGGGTAAACTCTTTTGACGTATACTTTCCAATGTTGTGAAGCTGTCCCCTGCTAAATACTAACATCCATAAAGTCCAATAATTGAAAATTGAAGGATATTGAATAGAACCTCTATCTACAAATTGAACTAGTTGTGTAGGACAGAGCAATGATTTCAGCTTTCATACTTGAAAAGTGATCAAGTTTAGGGGTCCATATGATATTATCAAAATGTTAAATGTCTTTGTTACCAGTATGGAAAATTTTACATATTTAATTTCTCATATATAAGTATTAAAGTCCAAAGTTGCCAGGAAACTCCATTAGAAGAATGTGAACTGCAATACCCATCCCCATACCAACTATATATACATATATAAATACACACATACATATATGTATATGCATGTGTGTATTTATGTATACACACTTCCGCACACACACAAAATAGGTGTCTCCTTATTAATCTGTTCTATTCATGTACCTCTAATTTGATTTGCATCTTCATTCGCATACTGGTACTAGATCCCTTGTATCTCTTGGTAATACACATGTATATGTATGCATGTACGCACACACACAATAGCTGTCTCCTTATTAATCTGTTCTGTTTATGTACCTCTAATTTGATTGGCATACCCATTCGCATACTGGTACTAGATCCCTTGCATCTCTTGGTAGATATGCATCATACCTTTTCTAGGCTAGAGGAATGGTATAGACTCTAGAGAAAATGTTCCAAGGTTGATTTATTAGCATCCTCACTTATCCTATTTTTCACATCACCTCTTTGTATACTATTCTAAACATCTTGCATGTTAAATTTAACTTCTCAGTCTCGTTCCTAGTTTACTTGCAGGAGAGTGTGCATGGGTGTGCTATCTTCCTTTATCAATTAAGCTTGACAAAGGAAGCTTACAAAGATGGGAGAGAAGCTAAAACATTCTGGTCCTAGAGACAAGAAATAAAACATCTGCTTCTAGAAACAATTCCAAATGCCCTTTTGGAGTTCTACTCTTGCATAATATTCATGATTGAGTGAAAACAAAGGAAGAGGAAACCCTCTGAGATAAATGCATAGTCAAAAAATGTTGGAAATGTTTTCCCTTGGAAACCATCCCAGTATGCTGCTACAGTGAAGACTAGACTGATTTCTTTGATTTGATGTTATTATTGTCATATTCTAATGAAACCAATCATACAACTACCACTAATAAGTGCACATGATTGAGATTGTTTTTGAGTAAGCCATTTACTACCACATAAGTGATATGCTTTTGAAGAACTTGAAAATATTTTCCAAATTTTAATTTCATTATCACTCCTTATCTTTATCACCCCAACTTGAAATTGTTTCAGTGAGTGACAAAGTTCGTAGAAAGCCGATTACAACATGCAGATGTCACAGGACTCTAGGAGCTAAGCTACCTGCAATGATCAATCTATCACATTTATGTTTCGAGCTCTTTTGTCATCTTATCATTTTTAGATACCTGCATTTGTTGTAGGTAATGACATATTAATCCTAAACTCTAAAGGTCTAAATCATAGAATGGATCCTGCAAGTTTGGACACATTTTGCAACACCAAACTGGGAAAGGGTTTTCTCTCTTCTTTCAGAGGCTCATGCTGGTGCAAGGATAGGTAAGACTGATGCAAGCAAAACAAATTTCCAAGGTTACCTAGAGACGGGGAGACTTGGAGGTCTCCGTACCAGTAACAGTACGGCTATTTTTCAAAAATAGGAGATGGGGGTACTTGGAGACAGCAATTTTTTTTTAATATAATTTAATAATTTCTAAGAAATACCGTAGATTCATATCATTGTGCTTTGAAAACAAGAACAATGGAAAGTTATACATACGAACATTGAACATTAAAAGTTTAAAGAGTCAAAGACTAATACTAAATACTAAAACAGTAATGTCATATTAATAGAGAGTCAAATAGTTCAAAACTCACATTGCATATCTCATAGTCATATTTGATTTCTGAATATCGCATATGATCATCATCATATCAGATTAATAATCGCTGAGATTATCATTACATATTGAAATTTGAAATTCAAAAATATATAGTTTGATGCTAAATCGCTGATATGCAAACACAAAACTCAGAACTGTAAACAAAAATCAGAAATCTATCTAGTATCATCTACTCCACAAGGCTGTGATCGTCCATCTCAAGGTCGTCAGCTATGATGGTGTCCAGAAAATCATCACTCTCCAACTCAGGTTCCTCTGATGGTAGTACAACTAGGGGCAATTCATTAAGGCCATCTAGTTCAACTGCTTCTTCCACCATGGTTGCAGCATTTCCATCATGTGCAATTTGGTCCCATTTTGCTGAAGGACCCTCCATATATGTAGGATCAACAGGAGAGAGAAGGAGAAGTGTGCTATGAATGTACACCAGGTTCTCTGCTTTCTTTGACCCCAATCAGTTCCTCTTCAATGAATGAATAAAACCATAAGTACTCCAATTCCTCTCACTAGCTGAAGAACTAGGCACTTGTGCCTTGTAAAATAAAATGACTTAAATCATTTAAAATCGCCTTGCTAAAAAAATATTAAAATGAGGGTCAAAATCATAAAATGACTTAATGTTGTATTTTAAATTTGTTATTTAATCAGGAGACGGGCTGGAGATTTCATTTTTTGGAATTGGAGACTCGGATTCTTCGGGAGACTTCGCCATGAAGTCTCCAGCCATTTTTGAAGACTCCGGAGATGTGAAAAGTCTCGGAGATGTAGCTGGAGGGGGGAGACAGGTCTCTGGTAACACTGCAAATTTCTTTATCATTTGGAATAAGTTGGTGCAGTTGCAACGCAAATTTGTTTGAGGTGCTCGATGGAACTAGGCTGATTGCCAATCGGTTCCAATATTCTCAACCTTCGACAAATTTTATGTCTCATTGTGTTGTCATCAGGCATTCAGGTTCAGACATCAGTTCCCATACCAGCACCACATCCTTTAGCGACAATATTTAAATGTAATATAGCCATACCCTCCCTTGTTTGTATACTACAGTACCCATTTTCAACATGACACCACAGTTCAATCCTGTTTCCCATCTGCACAAACATAAATAACCATAAAAAAGAATGGTACTTGTTGGTATGGGTCATCAGCATACATATCAATGACCACAAAAATGATGAATGCAGATCATGAAATCATATTTTTGGGTATTGATCCTTAATACTATCTCTCTCCCTCTCTCACACGGAGCAGAGCAAGCATTCCTTATTTGCTAGAGTATGCATTCCTTATTTGATATAGCCATACCCTCCATTGTTTGTATACTGCAGTACCCATTTTCAAAATGACACCACTGTTCAATCCCTGTTTCCCATCTGCACACACAGAAATAACCATAAAAAGAAGAATGGTACTTGTTGATATGGATCATCAGCATGCACATCAATGACCACAAAAATGATGAATGCAGATCATGAATTCTCAATGACCACAAAAATGATGAATGCAGATCATGAATTCATATTTTTCGATATTGATCCTTAATACTATCTCTCTCCCTCTCTCACACGGATCAGAGCATGCATTCCTTATTTGCTATACATGATGGTTGGGTGGTCATAACTAGAAACCCCATAGGTCAATTTTTAGCTTTACTTTTTGTTTCTAACATTAGCTATTTCTTTTGAACAGGAGTTTTCTATTGTGGCTTGTCAACCTTGGCCAAGGAACATGACAGCTTATGGAGAAAATACACTCAACAATCACAAGCCAAGTTCATATTTCCCAAAGAGAAGTTCTAGTCTTCTTATTCAATTATTATACGAACCGTCAATAGCTATCAAAAGTGTAGCTGAACTAACTCACGTCAGATTTCACATCCTACCCCAGAGACCTTTTTTGTTCACAACCATCCATGACTGCCAAGCACATTAAGGTCGAACTAACTCTAACAAAAGCATTGCATTAATGAAACAAGCATTGCGTTAGAGATTAATTTTTCCAGGCTTTTCACATTTGCATGTCTTGAAATCAATGCATCTCAACGGGTGAAGATTCAAGAGAAACTTATTAAGCAAAAATAGTTAATAGGTGTTCATACTCACTTGGTCAATTCAACTCCATGACCATATTCGCAAGTCGGGGTAACATGAATTCTATGCAGACTATCTTAATGAGGCGATCCTTCCAGTGCAGTAGTTTGGTCACAAAATTCAATACCCTTCCTTTGAAATAAAGTGAAAATCAATGCACTGGCAGTAGAATCTGCCATCCTGTGATATGTTCTGATGTCTTTGTTCAAATTTGTATTATATTTTACATCATTAAGACCCTCGAGGGTTCTGCCGTAAATCAGACTCTGACCCAACCAGCACCATTGGAGATTTTAGTATTTCTATGTAAAATTAAATACATTCATTGTAATTGAGAAACAGAACCAAAGATCCCAAAAGACAGTAGCGCAAAGAATTTACCTCTTTCTGCCCTTTCACGATTCAAAAATCAATATTCTCATTTTAGTTTGTTCTTTAATATGCATTAGATGGGTATATTGAATTTTCTTCTCTCATAACTTTTTTATAGTTTTTATTTTTTTATTTCTATGAAGGAATTTTCATTCTTAAAGTAATTTTAACTATTCAAGAATACAAGCTAGGAGTGAAAAGATCTATTGACATCACAAATCTGCTTAAAATAATGAATAATATTTATATTAATTTGTATTCAATTAATCAATGAGAAAGTAGATTTTAAACAATTTGATTAAATTTTTTTAATGTCTATTATTTTTTAAAATGATAAAAATTAATTTATTTGGTATTTTGCGGGAATACGACTGGAATTGGCGGTGGGTTTTCCAATTTTGAGTTGAATCCGTCGTTTGGGTTGCAAATATGCAAACCCGGTTTTGGACCCCAAAATCTGATTTTGACCCCAAAATGGGCGGCACAATCTTCCCACCCAATAGGTGGAATATGATTTCATCTTCTAGGTTTTGTTTTTTATCAACCCCATTTAATTGGGCGGCGGGTTCGTCGGGTTTAATCGGAATTGTGAATGGGGATTGCGATACATTTTTTCATCTTCTAGGTTTCGCTCTGCACAGTGGAAGCCATTGGAAGCCCTTTGTTTCTCTCTGCGCGGTGGAAGCCATCTACTCTTTGCATAGTGGAAGACACGATAACTGCTAAAATTTTCCATCACTTCTTTTCTGTGTATTTTTGCAATCATTGCACATTATACTGTCAAATAATATGTTGCATTCTCTACAGCTCCACATTAAGTTCACATATTATTATTCTATAGCATCATCCGATTTAACGAAAAATGAAACCCTTCACACCATTTTCACTTCTTGGATTTCCATTTCCATGTGTATTTTGTTGCTGCTTTCCTTTCGAAGACGGTGTTTTTGACTTTAGCCGCCATTTTTCTTTCTTCTCGACTCTGATTCCTCGGAAGAGCTGACTGTTTCATTTCTTTCTTGTTTTATGTCTTCAAATCCTACAATCTTACTTGTATCTTGTGATTTGCTAATTTCGTTTAACAGGAATAGTAATTTTACATTCACCAACAAAGAGCATATGTTTCTATAATCCCGCAGTACCTGTAATCTGGGATGGATGAACATCTTCCTCTCTGTAATCTTTCTTTCCTGCGTTTTGTGCTTCCCCTTTTCCTTCATTTGAAGATTCATCTTTGTCGTTCACAACAATCTCAATCGAGCCCCTTTCATCATTTCCTTTTATCTGTTCTTTTTCTTCTGAGTCCATTTCATTTCCTTCCATCAATTCTCCCTCTGCCAGATTTCTGTACAAAAGCATATATGCATCGTCCCCTACTTCTCGCTGGAAATCAACCGATTTTGTGACACGGTCGTCATCGAATTTAAACCATGTATCAGAAGTAGTATCTAAGACTGCTGCAATGTAGTGACCAGAGTCCATGCTCTGGCCAAAATGAGTAAGTACAACATGAAGCTTATATCTGATAAAGTCTCCAGGATTTCTTTTTCCATGAGTAATGAAGGGTTTCAAGTCCAGGTCGTGTGGGATGTTTTGAAGCCACTATGGCTAAGAGGTGGTATCTTTAGAAATATATAAGCCCTGCCTCTTTGCTCACTTCCCTATCACTCATCATTTTCCTTACCTTCACTGCATCATTTTACCTGCCTTCGGCAATGTAGAGATTTGAGAGTAACACATAAGTTGTCAAATCTTTTATGTCCATCTCAAAAAACGATTTTGCAGCACGTTCTCCAAGCTCCAGGTTGCCATGAATTCAGCATGCAGCAAGCCGAGTCTGCCATCCTGCAAGACTGGGTTTGAATGGCATCAACTTGACAAAACACTCAGCCTCTTCCAGAAGCCCAACCCGACTAAGAAGGTCAACCATGCATGCATAGTGTTCTGCTCTAGGAAAAATTCCATAGTCTTGGTTCATATGATCAAAGTAGTAACAACCTTCATCCACTAGGCCTAAATGACTGCAAGCATTGAGAAGGCCAAAAAAAGTAACATGATTTGGCCTTATTCCAGCATCTTGCATTTCTCTAAAGAGTTCCAGAGCTTGTCTACCATGACCACGCTGAGTAAGTCCACTTATCATTGCATTCCATGAGGCAACATCTTCTCTGGGCATTTCCCTAAATGCAATACATACATCATTTATATTCCCACCTTTTGCATACATATCAACAAGACTAATGCTTTCATTTTTCATTAGTTTGCAATTCAGAAGTGGTCTCAATTACCACAATTCAAAATGAGTAAAACTTACCATGGATATTAGATCATGTCATCATCCTTCTTGTTTGTTGTAGGGAGAAGTGTTTGCTCACAGTAGATGGAAATATTTTTCCTTAAAGTCAGAGAGAGGTTGTGTAACCGGCCTAGATGGGATGCCTAGTGTTGGTTGACTTACCATCTGGATGGGTTCTTCATATCTAGGGGAATTAATGCATATAGAGTTTTGGCCAAAATTCACAATGCATAATATTCTAAAGAACAAGTGAAAACCTAATTCTCATGGCTCTTTTTATTATTGGTATGCTTTAGATGTATTTGTAAAATCACAGTACTTGTTTATCTCTAAAAGAGTGGATATTTTAGAGATAAACAAGTACTGTGATTTTTTGTCGTTGCTATGTTATATGGTTGGGTTTAACATCGGATCTGGATCAAATTTTTCTTACATTTTGCAGATTGCAATCACCTTTTGGAAGATAATTCCATTGTCTCTTCTGTCACCACATAGCCTCTTAGCCTCTTAGTTTATTGTTCTCTTTGCTAGCTTGTCTTCAGCTTCCAGTGGAATCGTCATGGATCTGCCATCAAGTATTTTTAATGTTATGTATTTCAACATCTCTGTTTTACAATGTTTTATGTTTCTAAATGTTTGGGATCATATGAGCCCACATTGCACAATGCTCTTATGAAATTTTTTATCAATGTGGCCACCAAACTAGATCTTCTATGCAACTAAATTCTCACTGTCACCATTCTTTGAACTATAGCAGAATTCTTTTCCAATTCTGAAATATTCCTCTTCATCACAAGTTTTTTTTAGTTCTCTTGGAACTGTCAGCACCCTAGCTTAGATTTTCAATAGAAGAGTCTGAAATTGAGAAAGTTTCCCCATTTCTTTTAACTATAGCAGGAGGCTATTCCAAACCTGAAATGTTCTTCATCACAATATTTTATTTTATTTCTCTTGGAACTGTCACTACCCGAGCTTAAACTTTTATTAGAAGATTCAGGAACCTTCAACATCTTTTTAGGCCAATGGTCATCTTCTTGAATGCAGTGGGATCAGAAGCATAAATCTCTTTCAAATCCTTATGATTTTCATGTGAAATTTTCTTTTACCGTCCTTAGTCTATGGTAATTCATTATATCTAAATTTCTCTATTGTCTTTGGTGTATGGTAATTTATTACATCCAAGTTTCTCTTGACACACTTCAACAAAATTGTTGTTGATCTCTTTGGCGTGATCCTAATTGTTAATTTGTGTTTGAAAGTGTAGAAGGTGTCATTTTCATCGTACTTGTAACATTTAATGCCCTTTTTGTTGCTTTTATTGTCAAAAATCCACAACATGGGATCCTCTCTTTTACGTGATTCATTACCAGCACTTCGTGGATGTCATCATTTAGTTCAAATCAAATTTATTCCAATATCACCACAGTATGGCAAGATTTTCTTTGTTGAGAGGCCAATAATGTCCTATTCTTCATTTTGGATATCCCAGATGCATACTTTGCCCCATATTTGGTCAAAAAAGAGGAGCAAGGAAGAAGGGATTATATCTCCTTCACCCAAATTGTGTCTGCATGTGCACACACCTTTTTGTTTTTATTTAGTTCCTCACTTTGAATTCTCATTAACAGAACTTAATAGATAATACAATGGTAGGGCCTATAATTGTAGTGGAAATATTATCCCTTGTTGGATGTAGATGCCAAACTACTTTGTTTCTCCTTGTTTTGAGACTACTTGATGTTGTCTTGTTTGCCCTTTTGATTTCATGGATGCAAAACCTACTATAGCTTTTATATCAACCACTTTATCATTCCTCCTTGTCTCTTCCTTTACAAATGTGGAGGTCATTGAATCAAGTTGTTATCCAATACTATTAGCCCAGTTAACCAAATCAATCCTTGAAGTGTTCAATGAATTTGACAGATTAGCCAATATGGTCGACATACTATTATTAAGACTTTAGTTGATATGCAAACCCCAACATTTGCTAACTTTATCATTTGGGATCTAATTAGTTTATATGGGAATTAATAATTTCCTTTTGACATAAATGACCCGCAACTTTCTCTTCAAAAATCAATTGGATATTGTATTCTATCCCCTTAGCCTTTCCCTATGCTATGTTAGATATCTTTAACTGCGTCACTTACACGCACCTGAATACCCTTTAGATGCGATACAATGGTTATAAGGGATTTTAAAACTATTTGATCCTATATGAAGGGTACATTAGGATCTAATGGTGTGGGACATGATGCATCCACAAATATCCTTAAATTTGTTTTGAAAAAGATGATTTCCATTTTATGATTCTCTGTATAGAACATAAAAGTCTTTCCCACAAAAAATTTCCTTGGCATGTCTTGAAGAGCATCAAAATTTTCCTTACCTATAGTGCTTATATTTATAGTTGTGTCCATGTAAATATGCATTTATAGCTACTCTGCATTGGCAAGGGAATATTTTGACGCTCCTCAATCTCAAGATTGGGCATAATCCAAGCAGCAATCGGACAGGCGAGGCTGTCGAATGCCCTTCTGTCCCAAAAAAAATTTGAATTTGGACTATATTATTGAAGGCCACATGTACGTTGTGTTTTCAGCATCTACAAATGACAACCCATCATTTAGGAGTAATGGCTTTATGATTCTATTCTTTTTATTGTTTTATAACTTTTCATCTTTTATGTTGAGAGTTATTGTTATTGCTTGTTATATAACCTTCAATGTCAGCATTTTCTTGGTCTATAATCAAGTTACCAATCCTATAAATCTATCTTATAATCCAATCTTTACTATTACTTAGTAAACTATATATTCTTTACTATTTCTTAGTAAACTATATAGAGTTGTGATTGTTTAATATTTAGCTTATCTTATAATCTTCGAGCAATTAAGGTTGAAGAGCATTCCGATGATTGATATTATAGACTATAAAAGCTTCTTTCCTTTCATTTTTACCTATGAAGAGTAAAGAGACATGATAAGAGGGAGGATACACATTGGTGAAGAAGTTAGCTTTATATTTTTTTATTTTTATGTAATGTAAAGAAACAACCATAAAGGTATGTGGTAGAGAAAGAAAAGAGATTTCTTAGAATACGAAGAAACATTGAAAATAAATGAGACTTAATAGGTGAAGAAAGTCACAAGGGTAGTGAAAGAAAAGAGGGAAAAAGGCATTATAAAGAGTGGATGTTGATATTGTATAAAGAAATGGTAGTTGGAGACGAAATAAATGATTAAAAGAAAGGAGGAGAGGATATGAAGTGGAAGAAAAAATAAATGGGGTCATGGGGAGAGGAGGGGAGAGGTTACAAATGAAAGTCAAAAAAATATAGGGTACCTCATGAGGTAGGGTGTGTCGAAACCCAACTGAAGATAACAAGGCAAAGACAAGAAACAACAATCTCCATCTGGTAAGGGACAGCAGAATTGCCATGCCAGAAGACAAACACCCTAAAGCCAAGAAAGTTTTTTTCCATTTCTGAAAACCTGTCAGTGCTGATCTGCATTCCTTGCAATGAATGACATGCCTGAAATAGCGATTGTTGGGTCTG
>MU223413.1:2395960-2418136 GCA_018584345.1 Thuja plicata | reverse complement strand
CTAACTGTTGCTAAAATGAAGGATAATGCGACAACTAAAAATCTATTTGAACTAGTAAAGAGATCTCTAATTGAATATGGAGGTATAAATGACATGACGATTGCCAATAAGTTGGTGTGTGTTGGAGCAGATGGAACTTCAGTAATGCAAGGCCACATGGGTGGTCTTTGCACAAAGATACAATCTTCTTGTGTGCCCTATGCTACTCCCATTCACTGCATGGCCCACAGAATGAATCTAGCTTTTGGATTTGTTAGCAAGCATGGTCAAGTACAAAAAATTGAAGTTTTAATCAAAGATCTCTACCAATACTTCTGTCGAAGTCCAAAAATACTGAGGGAATTTAAACACTTTGCCAAAGGACAAACCGACGAGAAAAAGCTTCTGAAGGATAGTGATACTAGATGGATCTCTTTGGATGGACCAATTCGTCGAGTGTTTTTAGAATATCAATCGTTGCTTGGTCTAATGAACTCAAGTCGTGAAGAAGTAGGGCTACCCAAATTTCCTTAGCTGCTACAAAGGTTAAGTAATGTAGAGACACTCTTAATGTTAGCAGGTCTTCCCCCCCTACTAGAGGAAATGAGAAATATAATGAAAAAGGCCCAGCAAAGAGCAATGTATATTGAAGAATATGTTGTGCTTCATAAATTGACATGCATGACGCTAGATAATCTCTATCGATCATGTGATGATGTAAAATTTGCCAATTGGCTTAAAATCATGGATTTGGACAATCTTGACTTTTTAAAGATCGGTGTAAACATGGAGTTATGTGTAGAAGTATGCGGAGTTGAGATACCAATGTACTACTATGCCAGGGTCGAGTTCGAGGAACGAGGAAGGAAGAACATGAAGCAAGTATCACGTGTTAAAAGGGAAGACTTTATCAAGATTGTTGAGTCTGTAACTGCTTCTGTGAAGCGCATTGCCTATGATCTTTCCTCAGAGATTAGAGTAAGATTCCATCCAGTCAAACTACTTGAATCCATGTCTATTGTGTTTCCTCGATATTGGAGTATGAACAATTCGAAGGATTATCAAAATAAGCTACTAACTTTGATAGATCATTTTTGCAAAACCATAGAGTTAAATAGAGTAACTCTAAATGGAATTTTAGATGAATCTCGTTTGAGAGAAAAATCAAGCCATTTTTCACAGTCAATGAGGTAACAATATAATATTATGGAGAACCCCCACGAAGATGGATCGACAACAAGGCTTTGGAAATATCTAGGTGAGAGCGAAATGTTGATTGATTCAATATCAAAATTTTTCAAGCTTGCTGATTTATGTCTGACCATGATATTGGGGTCGGTGGAGGATGAGAGAGTTTTCAGTGCTTTGGGGTTCCTAAAGTCAAAGTTAAGAAATAAACTAGACAAGAATTTGGAAAATTGCTTAAGGCTCTATACATCTAGGTATGAAGTTCATACTTTTCCTTACAATAAGGCACTAAAATTGTGGAGGAATAAATGTCAGAGAAGAGGGCTGGGCAACATTTCAAACCAAAGTGGGAGTGCCAGAGACAATGATGTGGTTTTCATTGACTCATGTACTAGTACTGGTAATGCTAGAGTTGAACTTGAGTTAAGCGGAGGTATGCAGAGTGCAGAAAACATATTGAAGAACCAAGGAGGCTATGAAGTTGATGGGGATGACTCCAAGGATCCCGATAATGAGATGATGTGGCAACTTGAACCTTTGTAGAAGTAGCAGGTCCTAGGTATTTATTAATTTTTTTGTTGTAGCCTACTGTCAGTTTCTGTATCTCATCATCATTCATCAATCATGCCTAATATCATATTCCAATGTCAAAATTCAAATACATGAATGTGGTTGATAATCTCATGAATTCTACAATTAATAATGGTTTTCTTTTGCATTAGTCAGCTCATATGGTACAATTCTTAAAGATTTTTTTTTAATTTTTTTGAAAACATAGCAATTCATATGATAGAATTCTTAGAAATAGAGATTTTGATTAATTTATTTACAAATATGACATAATGTAACAATTCATTCGTTAATAGTAGTAAGAAGTAGAACACAACTCTGTGTGATTTTGTTTGCAAAAGTGAATTGACAATGAATTATGACTCAAGAGTCAATACCTAATTTCAATTTCATTACCCTTAGCAAATGACCCTGAATTCCCTTTTATAGAAACAAGGGAGCAACAATAGCTTCAGGTCAATTTTCCTAATGTGAAGTCTCAAAATCAAAATCAGTAAGAGTCAAGACCAGTACACCATCTCTATAACTGTACATTTATGCATTTGACAGGCCGGTTTAGTAAACTAGAAATAAAATTATAGCATCAACTACATTGATCCTGTTAAAAAAAATGTTCAAACTTGTTACTTTTAACTCAATTCAAACCAATAGATAAATAATATAGAGATGATTAAAACTGAAAGTACTTTCACATGCTATTTTTGATTAGATGATTCTGCCAGTTTGTTTAATAAGCTCCATTCTGCATCGCTTGGAAGGTTAATATTTGTCAAGTTATAGTAGATGAACTGCAACCTCATCAGCCATTCATACTTGTTAGACTAACTTGAAAGCAATGATCCTTCCAATACTGCATTCAAATTTGTCAATGGTTTGATGCAGTTTGTAATGCCTTCATGAGTTGTGTCCTGAGGAAGCTTGCCTAAATCAGTGTTCATTGTCTCCTTCAACCTTTTTTTGTGAGCTTCTCTTCCAATGAAATTTGTTAATGAGTTACTAGGACTAGGACTCGACAAACCATGACCTATCATTTTGGTTTTTGTTTGATTCATGTTGGCAAGCTTTATCTCAAATAAGGCAAGAGTTTCCTCTACTTCCTTTAGTTTCTAACATTTTTGTAAAATAGAGGTTTCTTTTTATTGATTCAAGAGTGCGGTCACGGATTCCCTTGCTTGCCAAATGCCTATCATTGGTTGTGTTGATTTTAGTCAAAATCTATTTTGTAGTTTTCTCTCTCTGACAATTTTTTTTGCTATTGTTAATGTGCTCTTTGAGCTTCCCAGAAACATCTCTAAGACTTTCATTCAATTCAAACCAATCAAACAACCTATCACCAGTCACATTTATTTTCTCCAAAGGTCTCTTTTTATTTTCTTGACTGTATTTTTCATTTGGTCATTCAAGCTATTTTCATAAGTTTTAATTGTCTTTTTTTCCTTCTTTAGTTCTTCTCTCAATTCTAACAACTGGTGTTCACTCTTATTTTTTATTTTCTCTGCTTCCTCTTCCCACTGGTTTTCTTTCTCTTCCCACTATTTTTATTTTACCCTCTCATCCTCCAATTCTTTCTTTAATTTATTGTTTACTTGTGCCACACTCTCCACGCTTTTGTACAAATTTAATGAAGAGGCTTTTTCATCCTCTAAATTTTTATTGCTCTCTTCCAAATTTTCCCTCACAAATTTCAGTTCTGCCTCCATATGTTCTTGCTGAACAATTGATTCTTTAGAGGATGAATTTTGTATCCTTTTATCTAATTCTTTGCACCTATTATCTGATGCTTTCTCCTTTGCCTTTTCATTTGCCAGGTGTTCCTGTAACTTTTCTATTCTTCCCTGAAGTTTTCTATTCTCTCTCTCCAACTTCATCACTGAACTGTAGACAACTTGGTTGGCCATTTTTGACACATTTATCTTGTCCATATTTTTAATTTTTGATAAATCCATTTGGAGGGTGCTAACTTGAAATTCAGATGGATCTATTTGACTCTCTAGTGGATTGTTATCTCTAGCTAGGGGCATAACAACCATGAACTCCATCATTTCATTCTTTGGGTCATATGTGGGAAATAACCTATTCGATGCAGGTTCTGCATCATGAGCTGCAGCAATTGCATCCCTCTTCAATGTCTTAGTATTTTGTCTATTCCTATTTTTTGTTTGTTCAAAGTTCGTTACAAAATCATTGTAACAAAAATCAGGGTTTTCTGACACAATTGAATGTTTGAAAGGTGAAATAGAACTTGCAGCTATGTACGAGCTTCCATCCATGGTTCTAATAATTGCACCATGAGGATTAGTAGCAGTAACACCCTAACCCATTACAAGTGGAGTATTTGGACTGTTCAGAGGGTTTTGTCCTAAAGGTGTGGCAATTGTTGGACTCACAGTCACATACACCATTGGCATTATTGACATAACCTTTTGCTTCTTTACACTGCCTTGATCTCTGGGATCCACTAATTTTGTGTCCACTTGTAATATCCTTTTCGGACCACTAGCACTACCCATGCCATCCCCACCAGTGGTAGTGGCACTTGATTCAGATTGAATCTGAGTGCTTGGCAAAGGTGGAACTGGATTTGAAGCTAGAACAAATGAAGGTGCAAGGGTACGAGACTGAGTAGTACCTTTTTCTGACGAACTTCCAATTACTGGTCCCCTACCAAATTTTGGTGGAGTGGGTGTGGCAAGTGGCTACCAATTCCCTTCTATTGTGGGACCTAGACCACCCCTACCTAGAAAACCCACTTTTTCTACCATCTCTGCCCCTTTGCCATATTTTTCTTTTGTGGATGCACTGACTCCAGTAGCAATTGGCACAGAATCCCGCCCATCAAAATTAGTATCTTGATCATCATAATCACTAGGATGTGCTTGACTAGGATGCTTCACATTCCATAAATCACTAAATATTTCATCCTCGTCCAGATCATAAAGATTGGTAGAGGTCTTTGGCTCGCTAAGATTCTTCCTCATTTCCCAAAAATCTTTAATTTTGGTTGTAGCCCAATTATCACCTTTACATTGAAGCGTTATTTTGCTTGAAATAGCTTTTTTAGATGGTTGAGCAGCTTGCTGGTAGAAATTGTAGGATGTCTTTTGCTGCACTTTTACTTTCTACTTGTACAATGCAATAATTTGAGATGATAATTCCTGTATTGAAATATTATTTTCAGCGGCATATTTCTCCATCTCTTTTTTGACCTCATCCCAGGACTCCATGTTTTTAAATTTTTCTATCAATGGCATACTTTCATGTTGACATTTGCTTGTGGAGCTCCCATTCGATCTAAGTTTTTATCCAATTATGTTTAGTGGATCATACTGCCAGTGACTGTCAACAACAAATTGAAAAATTGAAAAAAAAGCCTCTGCCACTTTGAATCCTCTTCTCTCAAATGTGAACCCTCCCAATGAGAAAGGAAAGGAAGGAAATATTATTTTCTTTTGCTGGCCATTAAAGAGTGCATTTGTGCTCTCCATTTTCTGAATATATTCCAATGCAAATACCCTCTCTGTAGCATGTATTGGAAGTTTTTAGGTTCTACCACTGAACCGTAAAACCTTAACACAGTGTAGTCTTCCATGAAGTACCAGTCAGCCAATTGTATTTGACTTCCGAGTTGAATGCAATCTCTACAAGACATAGGTAATCTAGGCAATGTAGTGCTTGTAATTTTATGATACATAGGTGCAAAAAATAAGTCTACAAAATTGATATAGTTCCTTCTATATCACTCATCCTTATCTAAGGTGTCCATTCATATAGTGCATTTTGGACTTGACTTTGAAGCTTGTTTGTCTAAAATATTGCACGATGCTTTGCTAAAAGAAGATAACACAAGTAGGTTGTGAACCTAAATGTCTTCTATGAACCTCTTTTAATCATTAGCAATTGTTCTTGCATGCAATGAACAGTGTGCTCAATAAAATTATATTTTACTAGTTCTTTTTCATAATGAATATGAAAAATCATTTCAAGAATGTTGGCACCCACTTCTTTGTTACTATCCAATCCCAAACAAAATGCTAGCAAGGAAATACTATCCTGAACCCATTGCACAAAAATATCATAATCATAAGGAGGCTTATGATCTGGATCCAGACTAGAACTGCTTGTTATTCCTCTGATATATGAATCTTTCTTTTTTTCATCCATTTTTTCATAAGTCTCTGCCAGGTTTCCCAGTTCAATGTGCATGTTTGATTTTTGTGCTTCAAACCCTACGTCCAAAAGACTAGAAAATTCAGTCTCTGTTATCGACAAAATTTTCTCCTGAGTATTTTTTATTGACAATTGCTTTTCTATTTTCATCATAATTTTGAACACAGAGCATGACAATTTCTAGACAAGGGAATACTTGAGGTAACGCCATGTGTGCTGACCCAACAACCCACGGTGCAATTTTGTTTGTCTTTTCCTTAAATGTGTTGTTAAATGGACAAAATTTTGAATCCTTCATTGGATCTTTCCACTTATTTTCAAGTGCAAATCTTATTTCCATGATTCCCTTATTTCCATGGATAATAGGATCAAAAATATCATGGAATTCATCAGTGAAACCTGGTGTTTTAACCAATTTGTGGAAGTCTATTATCTTTGTTTCCTTTCTTTGCCCTTTACTCATACTCTTGGTATTTGTTTTTCCTATCATGGACCATGGTATACTAGTGACAGCTACAATTTATAGGCATGTTTGAAAATTCAACCCTAATTCTATGACTACAATCTAAACAGTAAACCTCTAGATTTGAAAATTTTAAAGGGCATGACGTGGGTATTCAGGATTTTACCCAGAAATTTAATATGTGCAGACTGTGAGTGGGAAGAGAGCTGAGAGTCTCTGTTGCATTCCTCAATCCTCAACCTAGAAGTCATAACCCCTTTATGAATCTCCAATATAGTATACTATAATACTAGTAAGAACTGAAAATATAAAAAACTTAGGTTAAAATTGTATAATAGTGAGTAGTACTAAATCGTCAGTTGTAACTCGTCACTCGTGTTAACTTTTACTGTCACTCGTGTTAACTTTTATTGCTTCTCCAGATATCTGAGGTCACTAGGACATGTGTCACTTAATTGTTTGGTTTGCGGTCAAATTGAGTTTATTACTTATTAAATGTTAAGTTACTCTTTTACTCCAATTACAATTTTAATTAAACTTAGCTTAGTGTACACATGTCATGATTGCGGAATAGGTTTGCAAAAATGGGGTTTGTTTTCCCTTTCGGCCCAAAATACACCACACATCATTGATTTGTGCTCATCCAACGGTTGTTGGTTTCTTTTAATCTTCCTTTATCTTTCAGTCTTTCAGTCGTCACTCGTCATCGAATGACACCGATTGAATGAGTGTACATGTGTCATTATTTTAGAATAGGATTGCAAAAATGAGATTTCTTTTCCCTTTCGGCCCAAAATACAACGTACATTGTTGATCTCTGGTCATCCAACGGTCGGTGGCAGTCAACATCATTTGTAATTGTGGTGGGTCCCATTTATTTACTTTGAATTATATCTATCAGATGACACCGATTGTGTGTGTGGTCATGTGTCATCCGATTGAATGAGTGTACACGTAACATAATTTCAGAATAGGATTGCAAAAATGAGATTTCTTTTCCCTTTTGGCCTGAAATACACTGTATGTCGTAATCATTGATCTCTGCTCATCCAACGGTCGCTGGCAGTCACTATCATGTGTAGCGGGTCCAATTTATTTACTTTGAATTATATTTATCGGATGACACTGATTATGTGAGTGGTCACATCACCATGTGTCATCTGATTGAATGAGTGTACAAGTATCGTGATTTCAGAATAGGATTGCAAAAATGGGATTTATTTTCCCTTTTGGCCCGAAATACATCGTACGTCATTGATCTCTGCTCTTCCAACGATTTCCATAAATACAGTTACACGTAACACCATACACCAAAAATTTATTAAATTTAAATAAGATTTAATATTGAAACTGTCTAATATAAAAATAACTAATTAAATTTAAAATATTGCAATAACAGATAACTATCTAATACTGTAATTATTTATTGATTTATTACTAACCATAATTTATAAAATGCTTTAAACATTTACAATTCCACATTCGCAGTCGCACACATGAAACATAATGATAATTACATTTGCCATTGACATGGAAAAATAAAGTTGATACTCTTAAATAAATCACACACATACATTAAACATTGTTACATTTTTTTTGGTTCATAATACATATTATATGATATCACAGATTCACACATCGATTTGGCAATGTGAATGGGCATATAATTTATTATTTATTATTTATGAAAAGCAAAGTCTAAGGTCTAAGGTCTGTAGATTTCTTTACAAAATTGCAATTAAACAGTATTAAGTCTTCAGATTTCTTTACAGAATTGCAATTAAACAATATTACGCAGACAATCTATTATCTCACACACTGATACGAGTCTCATTTCTGGAGGAAGATAGAAAAATTACAATAATTATTAAGAGTCGAACAATAAATTTTTCATTACTTATTTTGAAAATTTACATCACTAATATTATAGTATACTTTATAATTATAGAGTTTAACAATTAACTTTAGACTATAGTCACACCGTAAACACCTACAAAATGGGAAGTATCCAAACACTGAACAGTTACAAAATGTGTTTCCACAAGGGCACTGGTTAATCATATAAGAAAAAACAAAAAAACAAATTGAAATGCAGAAACCCATTTCAAGAACATAAACACTAAGGGTCTTCATCTCCATCCCTGTCTGAGAAGAATTGTCTGTTGAGGATAATCTCCCCGAATTCTTTGAGCCAGTTGTAGTTCATCTCCTCAAAGTCGTCGAGGTGAAACCACTTCCACAGGAAGCCCCTCCCCAGCCACACCCACTTCTGATGCCACATCAGCTGCCTTTCATTAAGGTTCAGTAGGAAGGGTTGCCTTTCCACATCGTTGCCTCATTGGATAAGCTTTTCAATTTCATCAGCCCAAGGGATACCCAACCCCAGTTTTGTGAAGACACCGACTTGGATGTCGTCCACCAGAAATTCATCCTTGAAAACACTACAGATTAGCATAAACATGTATACCTTCTCTCCTCCAAGGTTGAGAAGAGACGCCAGGAAGTGGGACGTAATATCTATGATAATGCGGTATCTCTTCTCGTTGTGAATGAACTCATGGCCGAGCACCATCAACACAACATTGTTAATGAAAGAGCCCACTTCTTTGCAAATGGAAGTGAGTACTTCATCTGGTATCCTGCCCAAAAAGGGATTTTTCTCATAAGTGGATGTAGTTCTCAACCTAATTGGTGTATCCATCTGTGCGTAAACTAAAAACCTCAATCTTCAAACTACATAGAAAATTGAAATTTGAGGGTCGAGGCTGAAAGGAAAAAGAAAATTGAAATTGATGAAGAAGCAAGAAAGAATGTCTATTAATAGCTCTGTGAATCCATATCTTCCATATCATTAGGTAAATCATTCCCATTAATGCAGGAGTGTGGGAAATTACTAATATAGTCAGTGATCACTCTACTAATAACTACAGTTTGTACTAGTACAATTGGAAATTGTGCAAATTGCCTGATGGATAAAGAATGTCACTGTCACTCTGACAAGACATTCATTTCGAGAAAACTATGCTCGAGATAAAACTCTAGCCATTAATCTACATCAATCAATGGTCTCGATTAATACATTTACAATTTAGGGTTCTAAACAAACAGGTTTAAGGTACGTGTTGATAGTATCAATGCTCATAGTTGATAGTACAATGTACATACCACATGCAGTTGCCAAATGTACATACCACTTGCAGTTGCCAGTGACGGCAGACAACTCTACTACCAAAGAGGCGATATTAACTCGACATGACTAGGAGTCCAGAAATTGTAATTATTAGATGTTTTATGAATTGCCATTTGGCATTTGCTAATTTTAGATTTTAGTTTTACTTTAAAGTTTAAAGAATAACTACTTTAAAATTTCACAATTTGGAAGTCGCACAGTCACACATGTGACATGATACATGCAAAATTTAAGTAATATTATTGTTAAATAAATAACATACTGTCGTACATTAACATTTTAAAATTTGTTTGGTTCATTTTCAATTTCACAAATTATAAAATCACATATGTCATGACTCAAACATACATATTTTACAATTAAATCCATAAAAACAAACTAAAACTGAAATGAAGTTGCAAAATTTTCATTAATATTTTCTATAAATTTACAATATTTAGAATTTCAGACTTGGAGACTTTCACTTGAAGTCCCTACAAAACTTTAAAGACAAAACCTACTATAGTAAAATTTTCAAAATTTTCAAGCGGACGCCATAGGGACACAACACTAAGGATTTTCCCCTCTGTCTAAGTAGAACTTTCCAGAGATGATAAGCTCTGCAAATTCATACAACCATCCGTAGTCCACCAAGTCATCCAACAAAAACCATTTGCAAAAAAAATCCCTACCAATCTGCGCCCATTTCCTATGGCGTATCAACTGTTGAACATCCAGGTTCAAAAGAAAAGGTTGAATGGCCACATCTTTGTCTGACTCAAAAATATTGCGTAAATCACTTGCCCAAGGGATTCCCACCCCTAATTTTTCATAAACAACAACCTCAACAATGTCACCGAGGAATTCATGTTTGAATAGCTTCCTTAACAGAAGGAGCATATCCACCTTCTCTCCCCTAAGGTCCAAAAGAGATGCCAAAAAATGGGACGTAATATCCATGTTAACTTGGTACCTATCACCATTTTCCAAAAATTGACGGCCCAACACCATCCTCACAGCCTCATTTGTAAAGGCTCCAAACTCCATGCAAACTGATTCAAGGGTTTGGTTTGAGACCGGCCCCAAAAAGTCCTTCTGTTCCTCCACAGACGTGCTTATCAAATGGATAGGAGTGTCCATCTTCAAAAAACAACTACCACAATATCTGAAATTATACTAATACAACCTAAAAACCTGAACCAAAGGCAATCTTTCAAGCACTAGCAAATGCAGACCCAAACCAAAGTAGAATTGAAGAAGGAAGCGTAGATCATCTATAAATAGCCCTTAATTATTTCTCTAACCTAATTAATTCATTTGTCCTTCAAAATTTTGTAAATCTTTCATATTAAAAGCACACTCATTCATATTAAAAGCTCGAGTGTGTGAAATTAGAAATAGCCAAATTTAGTGTCAGTGATAAAAAATTTCTTTTATTAACGACAACTGTTATACATTATCAACCGTCCACCTAAATAGATGTAAGACTTGATACGTGTAAATAATGATGTCATTACATGATGTTGCATTAATTAGATAATAGTTATGGTGCAGATTAATTTGATACGTGTCATTATTCTGGTGAATTCCTGGAGAACTCTGTTTCCTTCAAGAAATTGGGCCAAAATTAAACTTCTGTCATTGATCTAGGATCATCAAACGGTCTCAAATAAAACATTTAACATTATAAAATGATGGATGTTACTGTAAGGTTGTGTGTCGATGTAACTTTTTGTGCTTATGGATACCAACATGTGTTTAATTTGCAAACAAGTTATTCGTTGGTGTTGGCCCATGTGATGCATTGACAAGTCCCATCTTTTGAAAATTGCTAATAAAATATTTATTTTTCCCATACTTAACGATAGATTAGCCAAATATATATATATTTTTTCAAAAGGCACATAAAATTCGCTAGCACAAATATTTTTTTTCCCTTCAACAAAAACTTATTTGCCTCATATTTTATAATGTATTTACTTTAATAGAAAACAATTTGCCTCACACAATATATATTTCCCCCAACATTAATGTATTATTCGCCAGGATTTTATAGAATTTTCATTGAGAAGGGAAAAAATGGCCTTTGCCTTTATATTATTTTTCTACTTTGAAAAAACATTTTTCCATCATCAAGAAAATTTTTCCCCTAAATTAATGTACGATTCGCCAGCATTTTACACTTTTCCTAGGAGGGGGTTTCTTAAAGTTATCCCTGGCTCAAATGCGATGGGTGGCAAGGACAACACATGATTAATGAAAAAGTGATGCTAAATGATAGCTACTAACAAGGACTTTGAGCATCCTAAGAGGGAAAAGGATAATGCAAGGGCTCAAATGGACCTACACAAGTACTAGTGAAATGGACACTAAAGTGGTTACAAAAGTGTGGCCTAAATTGCAAATGGGGGTATGCAATTTATGACTCTACATTTTGCCCCCACTTTAGTGGGATTATGAATATAACATGAATCTAAATGAGTATGCATGCTAAAGGAAGTCTACTGAAAGAAAATAACATCATGATACCAAAATGATATTGTAGAGGAAGTAGACAACTCTTCAAGCCAAGGAAGCATTCCCCCAGGGTAAAGACCTACAAGACAGATACATTAGAGAGAAAAATTTGCACAAGACATCAAGATTAGAAAATTAAATCCACAAAGCCATGGCATTAGAATACACACCAAAATAACTAAAAGTTTTGGGTCAACAAATTTAAAGAGACCTTGATGAGAAAGGTTGCCTCAATAGAATGCGTCATCCCCAAAATATAAGAAAATAACATCATGATACCAAAAGGATATTGTAGAGGAAGTAGACAACTCTTCAAGCCAAGGAAGCATGCCCCAAGGGTAAAGACCTGCAAGACAGATGCATTAGAGATAAAAATTTGCACAAAAAATCAAGATTAGAACATTAAATCCACAAAGCCATGGCATTAGAACACACACCAAAAGAGCTAAAAGTTTTGGTTCAACAAAGTTTAAGAGACCTTGATGAGAACGGTTGTCTCAATAGAATGTGTCGTCCCCAAAATATAAGAAACAACAAATAAAGGAATTCTAAACAAGGAGAGAAGAATATAGGATTGATTGCTTCAAGGAAGGATGCAACCAATAGATAAGGAAGCAACCAATGTTGAAGACAAAACACATGACTAAGGAAATAGCTTGATCTGTTACTAGAGGTCATACATATGGTCATGATTAGTAGCACTGACCTCACTATGGAGGAAATCAACTACCAAAAAAGAAACTCTATGTAACTAAATTTTCTATGGAAGAGGGCCACTATTGAGGAAATTACATCGGTTTGGGTAGAAAATTATGTTATGCTAGATAGCCATACGATAGGGCAATTTTGATTGTTCTCTGACATGCATAGAAAATGTTAGATAGGCATGTGATAGGGAGGCTTTAGATGGTGCATCGACATGCATAGCGAAAGCTAGATAGGCATGTGATAGGGAGGCTTAGATCATGTTGGTACACATAGCATTAAGTTAGATAGGCATATGATAGGGAAAATTTTGATAATATAGTGGATTGGGCCCTACAAAGGTGGACACAATAGATAGTGGATTGACCCCCACAAAGGAAGACATAATAGATAGTGGATTGGCCCCTACAAAGGAAGACACAATAGATAGTGGATTTTCCCCCACAAAGGTAAATGATATAAGATAAGAAAGTGGATGGGCCCCCACAAAGGCATACAAGATAAGCTAGTGGATTGGCCCCCACAAAGGCAAATAAGATAAGCTAATATCTTAAGATAAATGTGAAGAAAGATAGAATAGAGGTAAACCTCAATATCACTTTTCATGCATTGAGGAAGAAGAGGGCCTATCAATAGGTGAATGATTGATGACACCTAATTCATGAAGTTCTTGTATTTTATCTTTCAAGGCCTTGAATTCACTAGCAGAATGACCCAACACTTGATGATATCCACAAAAAGAGTGTCTCGCTTCATCTTTCATATCATGGAGCCTCTTATGTGTAGGAGGAGGAAGACTAATCAAGTGGGATTTAAGAATATTGAACAAAATATTCTCTTTCTTAGATAAAGAATGAGGAGCAAGAAGAAATCCTTTCTCTTATGGAGTAAGATTTGACTGCTCCCAAGAACATAGAGACGCTGTAAAATGGAAGAGTGGATGAAAATAAAGGAGAATCTTTGTAACCTAGACCCATCATAGAAGAGTGAGGCTTCAATTCCAAAGGGACCTTGACTCCTTTCTCCATGTAGCCAAGACCCTTTCCTTTATACCCATGTGTAGAAAGAATATTAAATCCTAGATTGTACCATGATTGTAATTCCTCAAAAGGAGGAGGATAAATATTAATGACATAATTGATAATGTTCACATTATCTTGCAATAAAAAATAATAATCATCTTTAGTAGAAAGTGTGAATGAAATATTTCGAATATCAAGGTGGATAGGATTAACTTTATGCTCTCTAGTGAGAGATTTTGTAAAGTTTGAAGGACCCCAATCATCACCAAGACATATCTTTGATATGGGGGCTTCACTTAGTGAACCTGAATCATAGCATGTGTGTTCATGGAATACTAAACATCCCCCTATTTAGGAAATATATTGCCCCCTTTTTTTGGCCATTTTAAACCCCCAATATGAATGCACGTGATAGTGTAATACCCCTTCTGTGAAAACTCTGTGGTGTTTGATTAAGAAGAAGGCAAGTTAGAATCATCATTAGGATTAGGAACTAATGACAGTGTAATAATGATTGAAGATGATGAATTAGCTAGATTTTTGAGTAGTACATCTTGAAGACTAGTTAGCCTTGGCCTCATAATAATAGTGGAGGCATGCGAGATCAGTATTTATTATAACTACTTGATCATTATGAAAAAAAATTGATAGATTTATGCAAGGTAGATGAGACTACATCCATGACATGAATCCACATTCTACCTAGAAGAAGATTATATTGTGAAGTGTTTGGTATAACATGTACCAGAGTAGGTAAAGTAATGGGTCCAAGATGAAAAAGTATAATTATTGTACCTAGAGCTTTTTGGCTAACATTTTCAAACCCATGAATAGACAAAGAAGAAGTTTCAACAGAACTTGAATCCATTTTGATTTTAGGTAAAAGATCAATACTACAAACATTGAGTTCTGAACCAATACCAATGAGAGTACATCTAATACCAATGTCATTTACAAGAGGAACTATCATCAATGGATCATCTTGATCTTGTACTTCAGTGGATGGAATTTCATACTGATGAAATGAAATCTTTGAATTACCTGGGCCTATACAATCCAATAAAGCATTTGCTTCACCTAGTCTAGCGAAATATGGCACAAGGATCTCCTGTAGACCCTCTTGAAGCATACCATGATACAAAGGAGAAGTTTGAAGAAGATCCCAGAGATAAATCTTAGTGGGAGTAACATGGATTTTCTCAATATTCTCACACTCTACTACAGATTGAGAGGATTTTTTAGGAATACATGAAAGAATAGGTTCAGAAGAAGGAAGAGATGTAGGAATATTAATGTTCTGTTTGATCCCACTAGTATGATAAGTATGAGCTACTCTTTTATAATTGGTAGCCATACACTTGTCAGAGTTTAGAGATAGGCAACAATTAGAGAAAGGATGTGTAGGGTGAACCTTATAAGGGCCACCACCAATGGTCTTAACCTTCTTTGAATTTAGTTGTGGATCTTCTCCATTAACATAGATTTTTGGTCTCTTAGGCTTTTAAGGGCAGTAGAGACAACAATTAAATTAATATATTTATGCTTAACATCATCTTGTGAGAGCTTAGATGTGAGATGAGATTCCCCATTTACTAATGCATCTTCTCTTGAAGAGAGTGCATTTGAATGAAGAGATGGTAGAGTAACATTAAGAAATATATCAATGAACCCATCTTCTGGTAACAAAATATCTTCTTTAACAGAAGGAACTTTACAAGAGGGATCACAGGCATATAGGGACATAGGAAGAGATAATTCACCATCACATGCACGAAAAGGAACATTGTTAATACCTTGAATAAAATTGGAGATTGAACTAATAAAAGAAGACAACAAATTCATCTTTAAAATATTATACTAGAATAAGTAAATGATGCATAAACAAGTTGGTCGAAGGCCAAACTTTGAATTGACCTTTTTTTAGGGGGGGTGGGGGGGGGGGGGGGGGGGGGGGAGGNGGGGGGGGGGGGGATAAGGACTACTCAAAGGAGTGATAAATAAAATGCTTGAAAATGATACAGAATTAGTGTTCACGTCGGGTTGAAAAAAATATAATGTCATAAATTTGAACCCACGAAAAGGAAACTATGTTCCCTTGAGAGCCAATTTCACAACACGCACTTGGATACCTCCAGCTAGCTAAACTAGTGGTGATATCTTATTAAAGATGAAGAAAATAATATTTTGGTTCTAGAAATGGAAAGACCATATGAAAAAGAGTTTTTAGTCCAAATATTAGCATCTCGGCCAAGGATTCTAGCACGGTGTGCGAATGTCTACAAGGAACAATGTAGTCCTATACAAACTCAAAAATAAAATACCCAAAATGTGGAAAAAACCCAGGTTTGCACATTAGATAACCTAAAAAACTCAAAATTTAGAAATACAACAAACGATATTAAGTAGCAAAAATTAATATAAAAGAGATAAATAGAACATAAACAGACCCTCGTGTGGTTGAATGCTTCCAATGAACCTGTACACAACTAAGAGAGAAAAAATGTTTGGGGTTGTTTGGAGACTTGCCTCAATCAAGTCCTTGCTTTGGTATTTTCACCTCCACAACAACCAGATAGATAGATAGATTGAATCAAAGATAAATAAATGACAACGTAATAGAAATAAACCCCACTTGATGGAGGGAAACCCCTATTACATGAGATATGCAAATAGAAACAAACCCCTCTAGTTGTGGAAAACCCCTATTGCATGAAATAATATAAAAGGGTATGTGATGAATCCCAAGACGCTCAAAGACAAATGAGAGATAGGAAGATATTACCAGAAATCTTGAAAAAGCCAAGAGAGCTAGAGATATTATTGTAAAGAACCTTGTAGCTAATAATAGACTATTGTAGAAAAATGAGAGAGAAAGAGAATGCCAATATTATAAGTGAGAGATGAGAGAGAGAATCTAGAGGGATTGAATGAAGAAAAGACCTCAATTTAAAGAGAGTATAAGAGGGAAAAAGAGGCTCCCATGTCATTCTAGAAGATTTTGAGCCATTTGTGCAGACAAAAGCAAGTGACAAGTGGAAAGAATGTACAAGACTAAAATTTGAACATTAAGATATTAGTGGATGAGTATGCGACATGTGAACGTCCATGCAACATGCTAATATCCAAATGAATCACGCTCAAACATGATGGGTGACAAGGACAACACGTGATTAATGCAAAAGTGATGCTAAAAGATAGCTACTGACAAGGACTTTGAACATCCTAAGAGGGAAAAGGATAATACAAGGGCTCAAATGGACCCACACAAGTACTAGGGAAATGTACACTAAATTGGTTACAAATGTGAGACCTAAATTGCAAACTGGGGTATGTAATTTTTGACTCTACACTTAGGTAATAAGGAAAATGGGAAAAGGAAAAAATAATAATTTAATATTCAGTGAATCTCCAATGCTATATTTAAAGGGGATAGATAAAATACTTTTCAATTTGACTTTTTTATGGATTTGGTTGGCATTGAAGGATACTCCTTTCATTTTTGACATGGATACACATAGTATAATAGGATACATTGCAAGACCAAGAGCATCTTATTAAACATTGAAGAAGTATAGAGGAATAAAATACCACATTGTTGGATCAAACAAGAGGCCTATCATTTTGCATGGGAGGCTAGAGAGATTCTATGTGTTCATGCAAAATACACCCATGTTGTAGATCCTTCATGTGGATGCTTTCGTATTTTTTTAGGTATGCCTCATATTGTTAGATATTTAAATGTTGCACGGGTTTTTGAGGAGCCTATATGGAGTTTGAATTTGTAAAGCCTTGTTTAAGTTAAAAAATAGCATATAAAATATCTAACAAACATACAAGATCTAACAATCATACACCCTCTAATTTGGTGTATGGAATGGATGTCATCTTACCTATAAAATTCATAGTTAATAACCTCTACACAATGGTATCTTTAAGACTCAACGAATAAGACTCTATTAAGGAAATATTGGTAGAATTGGATAATGAAGCAATGAAACTAGTAAAATCACATCTTATAGAAAAAATAAGAAGAAATAAATCTTGTCTTGACCAAAATATTAGAATAAAACAATTCCATATCGGAGATATGTTTTTTTTTGTTTGATAGAAAGTTTAAAAATCAAGGTAAACTCAAAGTCCTCTATTATGGAGCAATTCACTTGGAAAACTTATATAGAAATATCCTACATTGACATGTCAATGGTGCATGAGTAAAACACTATCATCAAGTACGTGGACAAGGTTGACTTGAGGACAAGTCAAGGTTTTTTCAAGAGGGTGTGATGTTGGAAGGAAACAGAGAGTGCATAGACATAGAAAGGTATTGTCATATCTTATTGCATCAAGCCCATGAAGAATGAGAATTGGAACATATCATGTAGGCAAGGGATAATTTGTACAATAGTCACATCCCATATTGTAGATATAAATATATCAAGAGATACATTCACTAGTAGTTAAATATAAGTAGAAGAGAAGTATGAGCATAATAGAAGGAATAGAATTGACATGAAATGAATGTATATGATATGAATATATAGAGTTAGAAGGAAATGTATAGTGTACCTATCAAATACAAATATATACAAACACTTTGAGTCTAAATTTTTTATGTTGTATATGTTCTTCTTATCCTAATAAATAAATAATATTTTGTTTGGATCTGATTCCCTATATTCCTTTATAGGACTTAGTTTCAAGTATAAGATTACAACACTGGAATGTCACTAAGGCTTAGAACTTGGTTTTGTGTCCTTTAGATTTCTTGCTAACAAAAATACTAGGAGGTGACATGGGATGTGACAAGGATATTTTTCTTCTCACATGAGGAAGTAGGCATCCCACTTTATGGTAAAGTTATTTTGACAGGTGTTAGCACCTTAGGCAATCTATAAAAAGCTATAATTACTTATGACAAGTTATGATGTGTAAGAACATAACTTTTTGAAATAATAGACTTTTGTCAAGAGACACATTTTCATGTATAATATGGGCTCCCAAGTTGGATTATGAAATTTTTTAATAAGACCATCCTTTAATAGTCGATTGTGGTTGTCTTTCTTTCAACCATAAGTGTTGTTAGTTATGATAGATTTTATGACAACTATTAGGTGTGAAAGAACACCTGCGTTACCTTTAATAGTAAATTTTGGGCATACAAGTTTGGAGGTATGTGTTAGAGGGTATAAAATGACGTGGAAGTGTTATTTGCAAGATTATAGGTGGTTGAGAAATGTGCCACTTGGTTTTTGATGATACATCTATTTTGGGCTTTCCTCCTTGCTTAGTTTCTCTATTAATTGGAGGTCTTGGAGAGCTAATTGTATCAATTTTTATGAGAATTTTTCTATAGGTTAAGTTGAGATACTAGAATTATTTCAAGTGCAAGACTAGTTGTAGTATACTTCTATTTGAAAATCCTAGGGTTGTCATTATATTGTAACTACCTTGTTTAAACAAATAATAAAAATTGATGTGCTTTTAGAGTGTTACTTTTTTTTTTCTCTCAAAAGGGTTTTCACTACACATATCTTGTGTTCATTGTGATAATATTTATACATGTTTATCATCTCCTTTTATATGTGTATATTTTATTTTATCCCTTAAGATTTATAAAAAAATTTGTATAATCTTCCCCACCGGATTAGTGTTTTGAAGTATTTACTGCACTTTGCTTCCTTTCACTTCTATGAATGTCCTATAACATCCTAATTAGAAATCCATAAATATTCTCACCTCTCAAACATTTTTGGGATTGGTCATTCTACTATAGCTTTTATCTTATCTAGATCGACTACAAATCCTTCTTTAAATATGATATGCACAAAATAATGAATCTTCTTTTTAGGGAATATGTATTTTGACAATTTTCCATATAGTCTATGTTATCTCAACATTTTAAAACTTGTTGTACAAGTGCACTAAGTGTCACTCTTCATTTTTTGAAAATATAATGTTATCGAAGAATTTCTAAGATAAATTTTTTAATGTAATCATGGAAAATACTATTCATTAGTCCATACAGGTAACATGAGTGTTAGTCATATCAAAACATACGACTATAAACTTTTAGTACTTGTATCTTGTTATAAATGTTATTTTTAGAATATGTGCTTCTTTTATTTAAGTTTATCATATCTTGATAAAAAATTTACTTTGAAAAAAAACATTTTCTGAAATATGTTTTCCTTAGATTTAATGAAACTTATTCTCATAAGTATTACTTGATTAGATAACTTGACTCTCAACAATAGGGGTTTGATTTATTACATCAAAAAGATAAGAATGGAAAATAGATGCATTGACAATCAATAGTAATATGCCCTTTATTGAAATTGGTAAATCAAGTTACACATTTAGAGCTTGCAAATGACTACTCCAAGATTTAAACTATCAATTACTAACCTGGTCATTTGATAAGAAGACTATTTCAATTATTTTCAGACCTGCAATTTTATTATCTATGACACCTTCATATGTTGTGATCTCTATGGTTGCAAAAATTTGTGATCTCTTCTTGACAATTGTATTGCTAAATAGGCGTTATGATATTCTAAAGATGATCAATTTGATTCTACTTAAATTAGGATTGAATTATGATCCAGATATCTTCTACGACCACCTCTATTCTTTTCAAATGAATAAAAAAGTAGCAATTATGATTGAGGTTGTGTCCAAGCATGGAGTTCTCATCTCTTATGGTTTGCATCCTGAAAAATCTAACTATTAGATTTCCTTGCATAGAGAAACAAAACTCAAAATGATTCAAATGAATTCCAATTACCATTGAAGCCCCTTTATAAAATACCCTCACCCCAAAAAGCTACAATCATATCCTTAATTCACAGATTTTGGTGACTTAGGAAATTATAGTATTTGCTTCTAATTAAAATGCTCACCACCATGTAAAACGACCTAGGAAGATAAAATCGTAACACAAGTGACCCCCTTTAATGATTTCACATGAACAATTTGTTAGGATTGGATAATACTAAGAGGGGAGGGGGGGTGAATCAATATTACTAAACTTAATTAAATTATTCAACCAATTAAACATTAACCATAAGCTTGTAGAAATTAAAATAACATAAGCAAATAAAATAGAACTCATAACACCATTATTTGTTGTTGAGGAAATCCTGGCCAAGGGAAAAACCAGGTGGGGATGATACCCACAAACATGCACTAAAGTATAGTGTCCCTGTTAGGAGACCTAGCACTGTTAGGAGCTGAATGTTACATAGTAAATTTCCTTGTTAAAGGAATTACAACCCTATTAAAGGCATACAACACCATGTTAGGGGCCAACTGATTATACAACTCTATAATAAAATTCTATTACAAAATATTCTCAGTAAAGAACAATAACAAGCATCTCTAATGCTTAGATAGTTCCTATTTATATCTCATCAATGATATCTATCATCCTCTTCTCTCTCATTCACATCTATATCATCTCATCAATCCTTCTCTTACATCTAATTCCACAAAAATATCTTACATATATATCTTTCTCTTTCACCAAGTCGGACCTCAATGCAAATATTACATAGTCAACTTTCAATACAAAATACATTTAATAAAGAAAATATAAAATGCATAGTCAATGCTCTTATATAGTCAAATTATAGGTTATCATCAACCATAATCCAACTCTGATTTCTAGGTGTCCACGTCATACTCCCTTAATCATCGCTATTGTCCAACTACTTTGTATCTGATGCAAGAGCATCCCAAGGTAGTTGGCTATCCTGCATGTTTGGGAGATTTGATGGAGTCATGTGGACTTATTTTCATGTGTGAGGGGTTTGGTAGAGTTGGATAAACCTACTTGGGTCTTGGGTAATTTTTTTTGATGTATTTAATGGAACTTGGCATGGTCTTGGTTGCTTGGCATGGACTGGGAGGAGCTCGGCCTTGCTTAGGAATTTGGTGCCTATTACAGGTCGTATAAATAATTTTCCACAAAGAGTTAGAGGATGAAAATTTTAGGGATTGAAGAGGGCCTAGATTTATACCTATGGTTCAAATCACAAGTCCTAATTCATCCGGAGCTAGGAGATATCGCGATTTTACTAAGACATTAATTTTGGGCATTTAATTATTGTTGTTGGCCGACTTGTGGCATTTAATTTATGTGTTTGTATTTAATTTATGTTCTGGGCTTACCTGTGGCTTAGATTGGTATAATTAGGGGTTGTGGGGGAATTCTTTAGTCATTATTCATCCATCCTAGAGCAGAGGAAGAGGCAGAGGAGCGAGTTTTGACAGGAACTAGTAGCTGTGGCTTGGGAAACAAGGAGATTGCTTGGTGGGCTTGCGAGCACAAGTTTGGATCTTCCTGGAGGTTTCTACCATAGTGTGGCTAGGGTTTGGTTTGGATCTTGTGAGATCTT